>JAOPSE010000010.1:9769265-9837837 GCA_029449295.1 Zea luxurians | reverse complement strand
CCGACCCTCCCTCAGGGGCTAAAAGGGGGGAAGCCCCCTCTGCGTCAAAATTTTCCTCGAAAAGAAAATCTCTTTTACCAGAACATCTTTCGTGCTTTTGACTACTTCGAAAAGTGGGTCCTGGAAACGACGGGGTACACGTAAGCAGTCAAGGCTGACCGAGCCGAGGGACTCCCACGCCTCCGGGATACGGATACCTCACTCATCACCTTCCGCGAGAAGCAACTCTCGTTCGCACTAACATCCCTGCTACCGACAAAAAGTCCAGATACTCGAAACAAGAGGAAAAGAGACGCAGCTTTATAACGCAGCAAGGGCGTGTGTTCTGGCCTCGACGGCCGCACAAGGCCCACGCTACAAGACGATTTGACCCTGCAGGCTCGGATCTTGACGCTGGAAGAGGGCGATGACACCCTTGGCATCGACAGCACCTTCGGCAAGGCCCGACCTAGCCTCGGACGGCGACGCGGTCCAAGGGCCTCCGCTCCGAAGGACAACGTCATCCCCACGCTCGAGCAATCTCTGCCAGGGACTTCTCCGAGAACCCGGCCCGAGCGGACGGCTCGGCCGGCCACCTCCAGGGCCTCGGCCGACCGCCTTCCGAGGGCGCCAGCTCGATCCGAAGCCTCGGCTGAGCAACTCCGACGACAATCCTGCCAACAGACAACCCGGCTAGGCTCCGGCCAACCAGGTTTTCATTTCCGAGCCAACTCCGCCTCTGCTCGTGCTGATATCGCTACCCCTGGCCTCGGCTCGTCGAAGAGCGGCTGAGGGGTCTCTTTAACTAAGCTAGAGGAGCCTCGGACAACAGGTCCGACCGAGCCGAGGGATTCCTACGCCTCCGGGATACGGATACCTCACTCGTCACCTTGACACGGGGCAACTCACGCTTGGTGAAGCGGTTCAGATAATCAGCAGGCGAGTCTTAGTGCTCGAAAATGAGGAAAAAACACGGCTCCGTGCCGAAGTTACATGCATGTTCAGGCCCCGAAAGCCAAAATGAACAAAAAACCCGGCGCTCGAAGCGCCATTACAAACGGAACTCCGGTTCCGTCTCCACGGGCGTGGACGACCTCCCCGCCGGGAAGCCCATGAAGCGACAAGCTCTGGGCGAATCACCAGCAAACGCCAAGGCAGAAGGGGTGGCGGCGTGAAGGACGGGGGGAGGGCGGTTTCCTTTTCCTGGCTAGATCTCTCAGGCTGCAAAAAACCTGAGAAGGAGGCGAGAAGCGGAGTCGAGAACCGTCACCGGACCCTCTCCGGGGTACATAAAGACCAAGGTCAAGACGGTTCCAACGTACCGCCCGAACCGGACGCGGGTTCAAAAAACGCGAAGCGAAACAGCCGTACCTCGAACGGCTCGCGCACGCGCAACGGCAGCCTCACCGACCGCTTACCCCGGCGCATTAACTCCGCGGCTGGACAGGTGACGTTTCTGGCAGGGGCAGCTGGCGACGCTTCGCCTCCGCCAAAAACGACCACACCAAAAAAAGGTACGCCACGTCGTTCAATTTCGTATCCTTTTTTCCCTTTTCCTTCTTTCTCTATCTCTTGCAACAGGGACCGGGAAAGGGGGTACCCCCAAAGGGATCCTTCCCCGTGAAGGAACTAGGCTCCGAGCCTCCCTACTGATCAGGGGTTCGAAGGCTGGCCCCCCGAGGGGTTCAACAGCCGCCTCAGATCGCGTGGGCCCGACACCCACTACTGGTCAGGGGTTCGAAGGTCGGCCTCCCGAAAGGTTCCACGACCGCCTCAGGCTACTCGGGCTCCGCGCCCATTACTGATCAGGGGTTCGAAGGCTGGCCTTTCGAAGGGTTCACAGTCGCCTCAGACACCGAGCGAGGGATGACCAGGGGTACGTTCGATACATAACCAAGGCTCGGGCTGCGCTCCCGAGGTACCCTAGGACATTTCCGAGACCAGCGGGAACGACTCTGTAACGGAATCCATCGGAGGGAGGCAACGAGCCCTCGGACCCCGTCGCTAGGGGACCGGGTCCGGCAGATCACCCGCAGGTACTTTTGGGCGTGCCTCCGAGCCCCTAGCCGACCCCCAACGAACGGGGCACGGACGTCCACTCGGATTACCCGATTGCAGCTCCCCGGAGACACCATGTTCGGTGCCCATCGAGGGTAACATGGCGCACTCCCCCCTCCTTCTTGCGGAAAGGCGACGTAGGGGCGTATATAAAAAAGCCGAGTCTGTCCCTGATCGTCCTCTCGCTCCGTGCGGAGGCTCGGGGGCTGCTCTCGCAAACCCGGCTCCGGCCAAACCGTTGACAGCGTCAACATGCCAGCCCGAGAACTTGGGCCCCGACAGTGCACCTGGGCTACGCCCTGCTCGCATGAGGGAACCGCCAGGCCAGCCGAGGCATTACGCAAGGCATTAAGACCTCGAAGGAGTGAAACCACTCCTTCGAGGCCTCGGGGGCTACACCAGGCGGGTGCGCTCGCGCGCACCCACCCGAACAAAGTACCACCGAGAAAGGCTAGTCCCCTTGCAAAAAAGTGCGACGCAAGCCTCCAAGCGAGTGTTAACACTCTCTTCGAGGCTCGGGGCTACTGTCGGGGACCATAATTAGGGGTACCTCAAGACGCCTAATTCTCAGCTGGTAACCCCCATCAGCATAAAGCTGCAGAGGCCTTATGGGTTTGATTAAGTCAGGGATCAGTCCATACGAGCGACTCGATCACGCCACGCCCGAGCCTAGCCTCGGGCGAGGGCAGCCGACCCTAAGATGACTCCGTCTCGCCTGAGG
Source organism: Zea luxurians (assembly GCA_029449295.1). NCBI lineage: Eukaryota > Viridiplantae > Streptophyta > Magnoliopsida > Poales > Poaceae > Zea > Zea luxurians. The sequence continues at coordinate 9,835,079 of JAOPSE010000010.1, read as the reverse complement.
CCTCCTCTTTCACGGCAGACGCATCACCGGCTCGCCCGAGGCCCCGCCTTCGATAAGAAGTAACCCTGACTAAATCACCGCGCCAACCGACCAAGTCACCGGGGCGTTTAACGCAAAAGGTAAGACCGACGGGCGACCAGACTTCGCCAGAGGTGCCATAGGAGGCTCTGTCCGACCCAGGGCTCGGACTCGGGCTAAGGCCCCGGAAGACGGCGAACTCCGCTCCACCCGACCCAGGGCTCGGACTCGGGCTAAGGCCCCGGAAGACGGCGAACTCCGCTCCGCCCGACCCAGGGCTCGGACTCGGGCTAAGGCCCCGGAAGACGGCGAACTCCGCTCCGCCCGACCCAGGGCTCGGACTCGGGCTAAGGCCCCGGAAGACGACGAACTCTGCCTCGCCCGACCCAGGACTCGGACTCCGCCTTGGCCTCTGCCGAACGACCTCCGCCTCGCCCGACCCAGGGCTCGGACTCCGCCTCGGCCTCTGCCGAACGACCTCCGCCTCGCCCGACCCAGGAATTCGGGCTCGGCCTCTGTCATGTAGGACGGACTCGACCTCGGCTTCGGAGGAGCCTCCACGTCGCCCGACCTAGGACACAAGACCGCCACGTCAACAGGAAGCGTCATCATCACCCTGCCATGAGCCGACTTGGGTCGCAGAGAACAGGACCGGCGTCCCATCTGGCCAGCTCCGCCAGATAGGCAATGATGGCGCCTCACTAGACCATGACGACGGCGACTCTCAGCTCCCTTACGAAAGCAGGGAGACGTCAAGAGCACAGCTGTTCCAACAGCTGTCCCTCCATCAGGCTCCGTTACTCCTCCAACAGCCACGACGCCACACCAACAGGGTGCCAAGATCTCTCCGGCTGCCACCTTGGCATGTACTTAGGGCGCTAGCTCTCCCTCGCTAGACACGTAGCACCTTGCTACACCCCCATTTTGTACACCTGGCTCCTCTCCTTACGACTATAAAAGGAAGGACCAGGGCCTTCTTAGAGAAGGTTGGCCTCGGGAACGAAGGGCAGGGGCAGGCGCTCTCTCGGGGCCGCTCGCTCCCCTCACCCGCGCGGACGCTTGTAACCCCTACTGCAAGCGCACCCGACCTGGGCGCAGGACGAACACGAAGGCCGCGGGAATTCTCCGACTCCCTCACGACCCGGCTCCGGCCACCGACCTCTCGCTCTCTCTCTCTCCCCCCTTCGCGCTCGCCCACGCGCTCGACCCATCTGGGCTGGGGCACGCGGCACACTCACTCGTCGGCTCGGGGACCCCCGGTCTCGGAACGCCGACAACATCTGAATATCCTATTAAATCAAATGTGTATCCCTTGGGGTACCAAAGCCCAAACTTAGGAGTGTAAACTAAATACCTCATGATTCTCTTCACAGCCCTAAGGTGAACTTCCTTAGGATCAGCTTGGAACCTTGCACACATGCATACAGAAAGCATAATATCCGGTCGAGATGCACATAAATAGAGTAAAGATCCTATCATCGACCGGTATACCTTTTGATATACGGATTTACCTCCTGTGTTGAGGTCGAGATGCCCATTAGTTCCCATGGGTGTCTTGATGGGTTTGGCATTCTTCATTCCAAACTTGGTAAGTATGTCTTGAATGTACTTGGTTTGGCTGATGAAGGTGCCATCCTGGAGTTGCTTGGTTTGAAATCTTAAGAAGTATCTCAACTCCCACATCATAGACATCTCGAATTTTTGAACCATGATCCTACTAAACTCTTCACAAGTAGATTTGTTAGTAGACCCAAATATAATATATCAACATAAATTTGGCATACAAACAAATCATTTGCAACAGTTTTAGTAAAGAGAGTAGGATCGACCTTTCTGACTTTGAAGCCATTAGTGATAAGAAAATCTCTTAGGCATTCATACCATGCTCTTGGGGCTTTGCTTGAGCCCATAAAGTGCCTTTGAGAGTTTATAGACATGGTTAGGGTACTCACTATCTTCAAAGCCGGGAGGTTGCTCAACATAGACCTCTTCCTTGATTGGTCCATTGAGGAAGGCACTCTTCACGTTCATTTGATAAAGCTTGAAGCCATGGTAAGTAGCATAGGCAAGTAATATACGAATTGACTCAAGCCTAGCTACGAGTGCATAAGTTTCATCGAAATCCAAACCTTTGACTTGTGAATAACCCTTGGCCACAAGTCGGGCTTTGTTCCTTATCACCACACCATGATCGTCTTGCTTGTTGCGGAATACGCACTGGGTACCTACAACATTTTGATTAGGACGTGGAACTAAATGCCATACCTCATTTCTTGTGAAGTTGTTGAGCTCCTCTTGCATTGCCAGCACCCAATCCGAATCTCTTAGTGCATCCTCTACCCTGTAAGGCTCAATAGAGGAAACAAAAGAGTAATGATCACAGAAATGTGCGACTCGAGATCGAGTAGTTACCCCCTTATGGATATCACCAAGGTTGGAGTTCACGGGGTGATCTCTTTGAATTTCCTGGTGGACTCTTGGGTGTGGCGGTCTTTGACCCTAAATTTCTTGCTCATCTTTCTTGTCTTGATCAATTTCATCTCCCCCTTGATCCTTGTCCTCCTCTTGAAGTGGCTCATCTTCTTGATCTTCTTCTTAATCACCTTGAGCCTGGTCCTCATCTTGGGTTGGTGGAGATGCTTGATTGGAAGATGATGGTTGATCTTGTGCTTGTGTGGGCTCTTCGGGTTCCTTAGGACACACATCCCCAATGGACATGTTCCTTAGCGCGACGCACGAAGCCTCTTCATCATCTAATTCATCAAGATCAACTTGCTCCACTTGGGAGCCATTAGTCTCATCAAACAAATGTCACAAGAAACTTCAACTAGTCTAGTGGACTTGTTAAATACTCTATATGCCCTTGTGTTTGAATCATATCCTAGTAAAAAGCCTTCTACAGCCTTAGAAGTAAATTTGGATTTTCTACCTCTTTTAACAAGAATAAAACATTTGCTACCGAAGACTCTAAAATATGAAACATTAGGCTTTTTACCTGTGAGGAGTTCATATGATGTCTTCTTGAGGATTCGGTGAAGGTAGAGCCAGTTGATGGAGTAGCAGGCGGTGTTAATCGCCTCGGCCCAAAACCCGTCCGGAGTCTTGTACTCATCAAGCATGGTCCTTGCCATGTCTAGTACAGTTCTATTCTTCCTCTCCACTACACCATTTTGTTGAGGTGTGTTGGGAGAAGAGAACTCATGCTTGATGCCCTCCTCCTCAAGAAAGCCTTCGATTTGAGAGTTCTTGAACTCCGTCCCATTGTCGCTTCTTATCTTTTTGATCCTTAAGTCAAACTCATTTTGAGCTCATCTCAAGAATCCTTTTATTGTCTCTTGGGTCTGTGATTTTTCCTGCAAAAAGAATACCCAAGTGAAGCGAGAATAATCATCCACAATTACTAGAGTACTTACTCCTGCAGATGCTTATGTAAGCGATCGAGACGAATAAATCTATGTGGAGTAGTTCCAGTGGCCTATCCGTTGTCATGATGTTTTTGTGTGGATGGTGGGCGCCAACTTGCTTTCCTGCTTGACATGCGCTACAAACACTGTCTTTCTCAAAATGAACATTTGTTAGTCCCAAAATGTGCTCTCCCTTTAGAAGCTTGTGAAGATTCTTCATCCCAACATGGGCTAGTCGGCGATGCCAGAGCCAACCCATATTAGTCTTAGCAATCAAGCAAGTGTCAAGTTCAGCTCTATTAAAATCAACTAAGTATAGCTGACCTCCAACACTCCCTTAAATGCTATTGAACCGTCACTTCTTCTAAAGACAGTAACAACTACATCACTAAAAAGACAGTTGTAACCCATTTTGCATAATTGAGAAACTGAAAGCAAGTTGTAATCTAAAGAATCTACAAGAAAAACATTGGAAATAGAATGGTCAGGTGATATAGCAATTTTACCAAGTCCTTTGACCAAACCTTGATTCCATCCTCGAATGTGATAGCTCGTTGGGGATCTTCGTTTTTTCATAGGAGGAGAACATCCTTTTCTCCCCTGTCATGTGGTTTGTGCATTCGCTATCAATGATCCAACTTGAGCCCCCAGATGCATAAACCTACAAAATAATTTAGGCCTTGTTCTTAGGTACCCAAATGGTCTTGGGTCCTTTCACATTAGAAACAAGCACCTTGGGTACCCAAACACAAGTCTTTGAACCCTTGTGTTTAGCCCCAACATATTTGGCAACTATTTTGCCTGATTTGTTAGTTAAAACATATGATGCATCAAAAGTCTTAAATGAAATATTATGCTCATTTGATGCAGTAGGAGATTTATTTTTAGGCAATTTAATATGAGTTGATTGCCTAGAGCTAGATGCCTCATTTTTATACATAAAAGCATGATGTGAAATAGTATGAGGTTTCTTAGCATGAATTCTCCTAATCTTATGCTCAGGATAACCAGCAGGATATAAAATGTAACCCTCATTATCCTGAGCCATGGGGGCCTTGCCCTTAACAAAATTAGACAATCTTCTGGGGGCATTAAGCTTGACATTGTCCCCCTATTGGAAGCCAATGCCATCCTTAATGCTAGGACGTCTCCCACTATAGAGCATGCTCCTAGCAAATTTAAAATTTTCATTTTCAATTTCATGCTCATTGATTTTAGTAGTTAGTTGAGCTATGTGATCATTTTGTTGTTTAATTAAAGCAAGGTGATCATGGATAGCATCAACGTTAATGTCTCTACATCTAGTACAAATAGTAACATGATCAACACTAGATGTAGACGGATTGCAAACATTTAATTCATCAATCTTAGCATGTAACATAGCATTCTAATTTCTAAGATTGGAAATAGAATCATTGCAAGCACTTAAATCTTTAGCCTTAGAAATTAATTTATCATTCTCAGTCTTAAGGCTAGAAATTGATTCATTCAATTTATCAATCTTAGCAATTAAACTAGCATTTTCATTCTTAAGATTGACAATTGAATCATTACAAGTATTTAACTTCTCAACCTTAGCAATAAAACTAGCATTCTCAGTTCTAAGGTTGGAAATAGTGTCATGGCAAATGCTAAGTTCATTAGTCAATTTTTCACATTTTTCTATCTCCTGAGCATAAGCATTTTTTACTTCAACATGCTTCTTATTTTCCTTAATAAGGAATTCCTCTTGGCTGTCCAAGAGTTCATCCTTCTCATAAATAGCACCTATTAATTCATTCAATTTTTCCTATTGTTGCATGTTAAGGTTAGCAAAAAGGGTAAGCAAATTATCCTCGTCTTCACTAGAGCTACCCTCATCACTAGATGTAGTATATTTAGTGGAGGCTCTAGATTTTACCTTCTTCTTGACGTCCTTTACCGTGAAGCACTTGTGGCCGACGTTGGGGAAGAGGAGACCCTTGTTGACGGTGATGTTGGCGGCATCCTCGTCGGAGGAGTCGGTGGAGCTCTCGTCGGAGTCCCATTCCCGACATACGTGGGCATCCTGCCCTTCTTCTTGTAGTACTTCTTCTTCTTCTTCCTCTTTCCCTTCTTGTCATTGCCCCTGTCACTATCACTAGACATAGGACATTTAGCGATGAAATGACTGGGCTTACCAGATTTGTAGCACACCCTGTTGGAACGGGGCTTGTAATCTTTCCCCTTCCTTTGCTTGAGGATTTGGCAGAAGCTCTTGATGATGAGCGCCATTTCCTCATTGTCGAGCTTGGAGGCGTCGATGGGCAGCCTACTTAATGTAGACTCTTCTTTCTTTTCTTTTGTCGCATTTAATGCGATGGGTTGCACCTCGGGTGTGGTGGTGGCGCCTTGCTCCAAGTTGATGATTTGTTTGGAGCCTTTGATCATCAATTAAAAGCTCACAAACTTTCCTATCACTTCCTCGGGAGACATTAGCTTATATCTAGGATCACCATGTATTAATTGAACTTGAGTAGGATTACGAAATACGAGTGATCTAAGAATAACCTTGACCATTTCATGGTCATCCCATTTTGTGCTCCCGAGGTTGCGCACTTGGTTCACCAAGGTCTTGAGCCGGTTGTACATTGCTTTTGGCTCCTCTCCTTGGTTGAGGACGAAACGATCGAGCTCCCCCTCGATCGTCTCCTGCTTGGTGATCTTGGTCACCTCATCTCCTTCGTGCACAGTCTTTAGGACATCCCAAATCTCCTTGGCACTTTTTAGCCCTTGCACCTTATTATACTCCTCTCGACACAAGGAGGCGAGGAGTATAGTAGTTGCTTGGGAGTCAAAGTGCTTGATTTGGGCGACCTCGTCCGAATCATAGCCTTCGTCCCCCACCGATGGCACCTGCGCTCCAAACTCAACAATGTCCCAAATGCTTGTGTGGAGTGAGGTTAGATGATGCCTCATTTTATCACTCCACATACAATAATCTTCACCATAAAAAACTGGTGGTTTGCCTAAGGGAACAGAAAATAAAGGAGCACGCTTAGAGATACGGGGATATCGAAGGGGCATCTTACTATACTTCTTGCTCTCATGGCGCTTAGAAGTGACGGACACCGCTTTGGAGCCGGATGTGGAGGGCGACGAAGAGTCGGTCTCGTAGTAGACCACTTTCTTCATCTTTTTCTTCTTGTTGCCACTCCGATGCGACTTGATGCGAGGAGGGGATCCCTCCTTTTCTTTGGTGCCAGACTCCCTTGATGGAGCCTTCCCGTGGCTTGTGGGCTTGTCGCCGGTCACGATCTCCCTCTTGGCGTGATCTCCCGACATCACTTCGAGTGGTTAGACTCTAATGAAGTACCAGGCTCTGATACCAATTGAAAGTTGCCTAGAGGGGGGTGAATAGGCGCGGAGTCTGAAATTTACAACTTAAAACACAATCTACAAGCCAGGGTTAGCGTTAGAATAGAATCCGAGTCCGGGAGAGAGGGGGAAACAAATCAAACAAGAAATAAAGCGGATGACATGGTGATTTGTTTTACCGAGGTTCGGTTCTTGAGAACCTAGTCCCCATTGAGGTGGTCATAAAGACCGGGTCTCTTTCAACCCTTTCCCTCTCTCAAACGGTCACTTAGACCGAGTGAGCTTTATCCTTAATTCCACGGGTCACTTAGACCCCGCAAGGACCACCACACAATTAGTGTCTCTTGCCTTGCTTACAAGTCACTTTGAAACAAGAAAGAGGAAGGAAGAAAGCGATCCAAGAAACAAGAGCGCAAAGAACACGAATAAACTCTCTCTCAAGTCACTGGGTGATTGGAATCGAATTTGGACTTGGAGACGCTTTGATTCTATTGAATTGTGTCTTGGAGTGAATGCACTAGCTCTTGTATTGAATGTGAAGTGTTGGAAACTTGGATGCCTAGAGTGGTGGTGGTGGGGGGTATTTATAGCCCTCAACCACCAAGTAGCCGTTGGGGAAGTCTGCTGTCGATGGGCGCACCGGACAGTCCGGTGCGCCACCGGACACTGTCCGGTGTGCCAGCCACGTCACCCAACTGTTAGGGTTCTAACGCTATCGACCGTTGGAGCGTTGACTTCTTAGGGCATCGGACAGTCCGGTGCCGCACCGATAGGCACTGTTCAGTGTCCGGTGCACCTCTGACTTCTGCTCTGACTTCTGCCGTGAACTGTAGCGTTGTTAGGGCACTGTGTAGTCGACCGTTGCGCTAGAGAGCCGTTGCACCGCTGGTGCACCGGACAGTCCGGTGGCACAACGGATAGTCCGGTGAATTATAGAGGAGTGGCGTTTGGAGAAACCCGAAGGTGGCGAGTTCAGAGTTGTACGGTCCTCGTGCACCGGACAGTCCGGTGCGCCAGACCAGGGCACACTTGGGTTTCTTTTCTCCTTTCTTTTTGAACCCTTTCTTTAATCTTTTTATTATTTTGTGTTGAACCTTTATGCACCTGTAGAACATATAATCTAGAGCAAACTAGTTAGTCCAATATTTGTATTGGGCATTCAACCACCAAAATCATTTATAGGAAAATGTTTGACCCTATTTGCCTTTCAGTAGGCAGGTTGGTCAGTAGTCTTGCCATGCTGGGTTGCTTAATGGGCAGGTTGCTTGGCATTCCTACCTCGCTAGGTTGCTCGGTGGGCAGGTTGCTCGGAAGTCTTGCCTCGCTAGGTTGCTCGGCAGGCAGGTTGCTCGACAGCCCCACCTCGCTGGGTTGCTCAGCGGACATTTGTTCGGTGGGCCGGCCGGCTTGGCAGATTGTCCCCGGCTGGCCTTTTGGATCTTCCCGTCGAGCTGCTTGGCAGGCAGACTGCCTGGTTCGTGGGCCATCTTTAGGAGGCCTTTGGGCCTTCTTTGAGTACCCTGTTTCTAGGTACCCAAAGGCTTTTCTTGTGCAGTTTCTCTTTTGGTGTGTGCGCAAGCGCATCTGTTAGATGTAGCCCCCAAGTAATGCATGTGGATTGCCTAGAGGTTCATAAAGTATAAGGGGCGAACCCCTTTCTGTGATGGTTTGTCACACACTGAGCGTGAGTCCATTTGTTTCTTGGGTGCGCGTGAGAGCATGTATTAGATGTAGTCCTTTAGCCCTGAGTAATTCGCATGGGTTGCTTAGAGGTTTATGCAGTGTAAGGGGTGGACCCTTTCCTACAATGGTTCGTCACACACCAGGCGCGAGTCCATCGCCTCTCGAACGCACGTGATCGCATCGGATGGATGTGTGCATGGAACAGATCTTCTTCTAGTCTTCGTGTAGATTTCCTGGCCCATCGCGCCCCCGCCTCGTCTAATCGAGGCAGGGTGCAGGAGTAGGTTGAGGCTAGGCTGGAGTGTTGCTACCCGTCGTACCCTTGCCTCGTCTAATGGGGCATAGCACATGAGTAGGTTGTGGCGTAGGCTAAAGCGCTACCATGTGTAGAGATGCTCTAACGTTGTGACACCCAATTTTGGAAGGTAAACCGAATGCGAACCATGTACGTGCCAAGATCAGAACTCACGTACACAACAATTACATAATCGGACATCATCACACAATGCTCAAAATATATAGCGGAAAAGTACTTTAATTACATCAAGATGTCCAAGACATCCATAGAGTCTAATACATATTCATAGCGTTCAACATCAATATCGAAGTGCGGGGTAACGAAACGTAGAAGATAAGCCTACACAGGCAGCTGACAGGGGTTTGCCACTAAAGTAAACTAGAACTCATCGTAGTACTGGAACTCCTCAAAGTCCTCCATGTTGCCAACATCTCCTCCTGAGCACTGAGTATAGTGGGGACAACCTGGGGTGGGGTGGTTTGTAAAGCAAGGGTGAGTACACATCAACGTACTCAGCAAATGTCCCGTTTGGCATAAAGTGGACTAGTTGTATGTGGAGTTAAGGTTAAGCAGTTGCTTTTAGTTGGTCAAGTTTTATTACTAAAAGTAGAGCCAAGTTTTAGTAATAAACCCAGTTATTACCTAGAAGTACTCCCTCCAAGAGGAAATACCAGAGATCAAACTTATAACCATCATTGCTAATGATCATCATAAAAGTAATCAAATTCTTCTAATCAAAGAGGATCCCAAGGCTGCTCTTAACCATGAGCACGGCTGATATACCAGTTTCTAACAATCTGTAGAGGTCGCACACTTCACCCACAAGCTGTGATTCCCATTCTGCCCGGGGTTCTAGCCTCCCCATTGATCACTACCAAGGTGACCTAGCAGGGTCTCACTACGTAGCCTTTACAAAGATTTCCTAGAGGTCATAGTCGCCCATTAGGTTTCCCTAGTTTGATAAACACAGTACATCTCCCCAAAGGAAGGGTGACTAACAAAACCAAATCAAAGAACCTCTGCAACCAGCCTCGGCAGAGCAAGTACTATGCCTGGACCCCATTCATGGCCCTACGATGAAGCCAACTACTCCTCTAGTTCCTCTAATCAATCCGCTAAGGGCGTCCCATTCCACCCTCATAGTTGCACTGTTATCCCAGGTTGTCACTCCCCAAACATGATAGGAACGAGGGTGCCTGATCTTCCGTCAGGTGTAGGTAACTATCGATTTGGTGGAGATGTCACACAGACGATCCGCTTCCAATCAACACGACTAGAACCCCGCAATCGTAGCACCACTTCTCCTCTGGTTATCAATCGTGCGCTACGCGATTGACCTCGCCATGAGGGCTAATCCTTGCCTATGAATCAAAGACACAAGCAAGAACAAGAAAGAACACAATCTGGAATATTGCGGATGAATGATTAAGCTCACAAGTTGGGGTCTCACAACCCGATCTACGGCGGCTGTTCTCGACAGATCTAACTTAAGCAAAACCCGCCTCTAACAAGGATGTGGCGGCTATTAACAAAGACTTAGGGTTATGCAAACCCTGGACGCGCCCATAATGGGCTCAACGAAGATACACGGCCCGAAGGCCCAAAAGACGGCGTCGTAGCACCAAAACAGAATCTGAACGCTGATTTGTTTCGACGATTCCCGTTGACTCAGGACGAATTTTAGGGTGGAACCAGTTGGGTTGGTTAGATAATGTCCTTATCTTTCCAAACATATTAAGTCGTCGCAATTGGAGTCCGGATGCATCTTGGGCGTCCATTTTAGTGCTGACTGGTCCTGGAACCCGAGATGGAGTAGCAGCCGAGTCGGACTTGATCTCCTTCCTGTTGTGGCGCCCTTGCTGCTCCTCCTCAACACCTAGGCCTTTCCCAAGTCCTTGCTGGTCCTCTCCAAGGTTCCTAATCATCAAAACTTCCATGGCCCCAAGCATAAGCTCTGAAACACAATTGACTAGGGTAGAACGTACCTGGAAATTTAGCTATCGTGCACGCGATCATTTTATCGGTCTATTCATTGTATGTATAGAAGTGATGTCCTCATCATCCTCCTCCTCTTGAATTGGAGTCATCCTCGACTCGATCTCATCTTCATCACCCATATATGGCTTAAAATCTGAAATGTTAAAGGTGGGACTAACCCAAAAATCTAGAGGCAACTCAGGTGGTAATCCAGGGGTATCTCAGAGGGAAACACATCCATGTCCTCATCATCCTCCCCCTCTTGAAGTGGAGTCGCCCTCGACTCAAGCTCATCTTCTTTTCCCAAATATGGCTTTAAATCTGAAATATTAAAGGTGGGACTAATCCCAAACTCGGGGGCAACTCAAGTTTATATGCATTGTCATTAATCTTCTCCAAAATTTTAAATGGTCCAGCAGCACGGTTGGGCAAGCTCGCTCTAGGAATCAAATCAATCTGGTGCTCAATCCCACGAATGGGAGGAAGTCCTGGAGGTAACTCAGAGGGGAAAACATCTTGGAACTGCTGCAAAAGGTTAGTCACAGATGCAGGCAAAGTGCTAGCAATATCATCAATAGAAAAGAAAGCATCTTTGCAAACCAAGGCATAGCAACAAGCATCAGTAGCATGAGTTTCAAGAAATCAGATTTAGTAGCAAGCATGACAGGAGCTTTCAATTTAATTTGTTGCTGAATTTCTGTCTCATTAGTTGGTTCCTTATGGGTACTTGCAGCTCTATCTTTATCAGCTTGTACAATTTTAGTAAGAGTCAAAGGTAGCAAAGTAATGATTTTATCTTTATGCCTAAAAGTGTATGTATTACTCCTACCATGGTAACATGCATCAGTATCATATTCCCAAGGTCTACCCAACAAAAGAGAACAAGCTTCCATAGGTACTACATCGCAATCCGCATAATCAGAATACATACCAATGGAGAAATGCACTCGTACTATGTGTGTTACCTTAACCTTGCCTGATTCATTGATCCACTGAATGTGGTATGGATGTGGCCGTGGACATGTGGTCAGGCCAAGCTTCTTGACCAAATCTGAACTCACCAAATTATTGCAGCTTCAACCATCAATAATAACACGTGCACGCCGATTCTCGATGGAGAAGAAAGTCTGGAACAAATTATGGCGTTGCTGCTTCTCTGATGATTCAGACTGAGAACTAAGAATACGCTGCACCATGATGCTTCGAAGGTTCACCGTAGCATCAGCACCAAGCATGGCATCATCATTAGCAGTAACATCACTGGAGTCATCATCGTTACCCTCACCGTCGGAAGCACTAATGTAGCCATCATCCGTAGCAATGTATGTTCGCTGACTTGGGCAATCCTTCTTCACGTGACCAATCCCATGACAGCGGTGGCAAACAATACTCGAAGAACGACCACTGGAAGGTGCTGCAGGTGCTAGTGAATTCTGTTTCTTGGTGAGTACCTGCAAAGGAAGGTTACCAACATGTGCAGCAGGTGTCGAGGGAGTATGACTCGAGGCAGGTGTGTGCGTCCGTGATGCAGAGGAGGCGCCAAAGTAGCCCTAGGTCGATGTTGGTGTCCCTGCAATTCCTTCTCTGCAAGCATAGCAAACTGGAACAACTTGTTGGCAGTGTTAAATTCTTTGTAATCCACAATGTCCTGAATGTCACGCCGCAAACCTGAATAAAAACGGCAAATAGTGTCCTCATGTCCCTCTACTATCCCACAACGCTGCAATCCCTTCTGAATTTCAGCATAATAATCTTGAACAGATTTATCCCCTTACTCTAAACGCATCAATTTCTTACGCAATTCTCTATGATAAGATGGGGGAACAAATCTATCGCGCATAGCTACCTTAAGATCTTCCCAAGTCGTAGGTGCTCTACCATCCCCAACTAGACCAGTCCACCAGACAATAGCAAAATCTTTAAATTCACTAGTGGCTTGTCTAACTTGATGTCGTTCAGGTACAAGGTGGGCAGCAAATTTCTGTTCTATCGTCATCTCCCAATCAAGATATCCCTCATCATCATAATGACCCAAAAAAGATGGTATAGAAAATTTAATCTTATCATAAGGGTCGTCAAGAGCACGATTGTTATTACCTTGCTGGCGGTGTGGCATACCTTCTGTGTTTTGATGAAGACGGCGACGGAGGCGCAAATCTCTAGTGGCCGCTTCATCATAATTACCTTCTTCATCAAACACCACATCATCGGGACGACGTGGACGAGGAGGTGGTGCTGGCGGTGCTTGTTGTTGTGTCTCCAACACGGCAAGTCTATCGACGATCTCGGACAATCGTTGATCTAGCCTCTCGTAAGTCTTGCCAAGGTTCATGTCAATGAAGGTATCATGCACTGACTTGTGGACCGTCTCCTCCATTTGCTCCTTCAGGAGCTTGTTGTTTGCCTCAAGATCTTGGTGGCTAACACATTTATCAAAGTCTGTAGGGATCCCTGCCATCGAAAACACAAAAACAGGAAACAAACGGTGAAGGTTATCCCTAATAATTTCACTACACGCTCCTCTCAGGTGGAACACATGAACACACTCTAATGTATCTTACCAAGCTCTTACAAGTGTCTGACGAAATACAAGCAAAGGATGGTACAATCGGAGGCTGGTTCGTGATACTTACCAAGAGGTAGTGAAACCGCGATTGCAAGGTCAAATCTGTATTGATCAGAAGATATAGTATGTGGAGCTGTAGGACAGGCACAATATGTATGTGAATGTGGAACAAAATCGAGTGCAGATGAGCGAAGTTCAATAAATATCCAAAGCACAAGTCACAATTGCTAGCTAAGAGATGTATATGAGGCGTAGCACAACAAGGTTGGAACAAAGAACAATGGAACTAGCAGAATGGCAGTACCGTAAATATTGTACTAGCGAGGCCAAAAAGGCACTAATAGGAATCACTGTTGATTTTGTTTTTCTTTTTTGTTTGAATTTTTTGATATTTTTCTCAGCACAAGAAGCAACAAAATAGGAGCTACACCAAGTTTCACCTAAAACAGAGATCAGATGTGGTCTACAGAAAATGAGCAAGTTCTCTGAAAAGCGTGCAAGAGCTTTGACAATTTTTTTTCTTTATTTTCCTGAATTTTTGACAATTTTATCGAAACCAAACAGGATGTAGGCGAGTTTGGCCGGCCTCAGAATGGTGTCAACAAGCTCCTGTAAAAATTACAGATTTTTTTGGACAGCCGAGCGAAAAGTTATGCCCGGTTTAAGGAAGGTACCTCAAGTTATGTTTTTGGAGGCATGACTAGAAAGCGGCGGTTAGGGCAAAAATTCCCTATCTTCAATCACAACAGTTAGGGCAAGTCGATTAATAGGGTGGATCGACTTGTGATCTGGGTAATGGTGGATGGGATAGCGGTGTATCTACAATCTATCTAGGGCTGGTGCGGCGGCGGCTAGCGAGGGCAAGTCGATTAATGGGTGGATCGACTTGTGATCTGGGTAATGGTGGATGGGATAGCGGCTAGCGAGGGCAGTTGATCTATGATGAAGATACACCCTAAACCATCAACATGACTCGACTACGGACACGAACTGAACAAAGCCAAACTGAAAACGAAATTGCAAAGGCTAAACAAGGGTTATAGGACAGTGGAAATTTTTTTGTATGGCAATTATCTGGAGTTATAGGATGAAAAACCTAAACTAAACTAGGGTAAGCCTGACGGTAATACCTGAGTCTGTGAATACCACTTGATCTCCCGTCAGGTGTAGGTAACTATCGATTTGGTGGAGATGTCACACAGACGATTCGGCTTCCAATCAACACGACTAGAACCCCGCAATTGCAACACCACTTCTCCTCTGGTATCCACCGTGCGCTGCATGATTGACCTCGCCATGAGGGCTAATCCTTGCCTACGAATCAAAGACACAAGCAAGAACAAGAAAGAACACAATCTAGAATATTGTCGATGAATGATTAAGCTCACAAGTTGGGGTCTCACAAACCGATCTACGGTGGCTGTTCTCGACAGATCTAACTTAAGCAAAACCCGCCTCTAACAAGGATGTGGCGGCTATTAATAAAGACTTAGGGTTATGCAAACTCTGGACGCACCCCTAATGGGCTTAACGAAGATACATGGCCCAAAAGCCCAAAAGACGGCGTCGCAGCACCAAAACAGAATCTGAATGCTAACTTGTTTCGATGATTCTTGTTGACTCTGGACGAATTTTAGGGTGGAACCAGTTGGGTTGGTTAGATAATCTCCTTATCTTTCCAACCATATCAAGTCCATCGCAATCGGAGACCGGATGCATCTTGGGCATCCATTTTAGTGCAGACTAGTCCTGGAACCCGAGATGGAGTCGCAGCCGAGTCGGACTTGATCTCCTTCCTGTTGTGGCGCCCTTGCTGCTCCTCCTCAACACCTAGGCCTTTCCCAAGTCCTTGCTGGTCCTCTCTAAGGTTCGTAATCATCAAAACATCCATGGCCCCAAGCGTAAGCTCTGAAACACAATTGACTAGGGTAGAACGTACCTGGAGATTTAGTTGTCGTGCACGCGATCGTGTTATCGGTCTATTCATTGTATGTATCGAAGTGATGTCCTCATCATCCTCCTCCTCTTGAATTAGAGTCGTCCTCAACTCGATCTCATCTTCGTCACCCATATATGGCTCAAATCTGAAATGTCAAAGGTGGGACTAACCCGAAAAATCTGGAGGCAACTCGGTGGTAATCCAGGGGGTATCTTAGAGGGAAACACAATCCATGTCCTCATCAAAACAGGTCCTTACGAAGAGGTACTTAGGAAAAAGCCTGAGGCCCCCTAAAAGAAACCACAATAACCTCATCGGGATAACATCATCATATCATAAATAATCACATCATGTTCATTGATTAAGTTAAAGCAATAGCATAAAACTAACCATGATTAACCCAAAAAAGGTAAACAAGGATAAGGTAAATCCAGACTTGTCAATCCATAAGTTTCAATAATGTAATGTGGGATAGTGAATTATAAAGTAAAGTAGGACATGATAGGTCTGAGGACACTTGCCTTCACTAGGTTGTTGCTCAGAGGGATCTTCGGCAACACACTCAGGAACCACGGGCTGCTCGTTGTCTAAATAAGGCGATCATACATTCAATAAATTTGGAAAGTACAAATGAACAGCACATCAAACATGTACAAACATTGGAACGCATCCCAAAAGGCATAGTATTAATAAAGGAAAAAGTAAGATCAAATTATAAAATGAACTAATCTTAATTAGGAGTTGATTACTCTCTAAGTGTTTGGAACATATCTCAAAAAGGTAAAGTAGTAATTTAAACAAAGAAAGAGATTAAATTGTAAGATGGACTAATCTCACTTAGGAATTAATTATTCTTTAAGTATTGTCCATAATTACATAACCTAATTCTATTCATTTTATTGAGACCTAAAAGTTAAACCAAAGTTGAATTCATGTAATGCATATTACTAATCTCACAAGATTAAATATACTTTAACTTCTAGGGCTTTCCTTTTATCTATCTCATTAAATGAGTAAATCAACATATACATTAATCTTATATTCTAGGTGTAAAATTAAAGTGTACAGACTATAGATGAACCTAATTTATTTGGACAGAGAATAATCTTATGAACATTTTGCAATTTGAACCACTAAATTTGGAGTTCATATGAAAAAGATATGAATAAACAAGTTTTGAAGTTTAAATGTGAAATTAGGGCTAATTCTCTCATTAATTAAAAGTACAAGGGGGCTAATTAAAAGAAACTAGGGGCCTACGCGCTAATCTCAGGACGACGGGTTGATTTCCTAAAAGCCGAGGGTCTCTTAAGTAAAACTTACACGCGAAGGGGTACGGGGTGATCTCGACCATCGGATCAGAGATCAACGGGCAAGATTAGATCGCGTGGGCGCCGGCGCGCAGACGCGACTTATAGGCAGGGATGGGGCATCAGCGAGCCAGGGCGGGCTGACCACCGAGCCCAGAGGCAGGGGCGTGGGTGAGGGGAGAGAGAGGGGCGGTCAGATCTAGATCGGAGGGCTGGGATTAGATCCATTTATCTAAGGTTTAAACCATCCGATCTCGGACGGACGCCTGAGATCTAACGGCTAGGGGCCGGACCTAAACGCGGTGGCCCGCTCGGGTCCCAGCGGCAAGGGCTCACCGGAGACGAGGGGGGCAGCCACGGCGGGGCTCGAGTGGCTTGGGGAACAGGTCAGACACGTTCAGTGTGACCACGGCGAACAACGACCGTGGGCACAGAACCGACACGGTGGGCTCAAGAGAAACGTAGGCCGCAGTGGCAAAGGTTCCACAGCGGCGCAGCTAGCTCCGGTGAGCAAATGCGCGGGCGCATAGGGGCAACACTTGGCGAAATAAGGGCATGGGAAGGTTGCGCACCTCGAGTGAAAACTCCGGGGGCTTGGAGAACGGCGGAGGTGCGGTGGAGCTTTGGGTCGACGGTGGCAGGGCTCTGGCTGCGCAAGAAATGCTCTGGTGAGCATGGGCCAGGCAAACTAGAGGGGGAACGAGCGAACTAGAGGGTGTCCCGAGTAGCTGACAGTGAGGCAGAACTCACCGAGGCAATAGACAAGGCGCAGGCTCGACAGCGGTCGCAGAACGGACGACGATCGACAGTGGGCGATGGCGGAGCTCTCTGGTCGCGCGCGCAGAGCGAGAGAGAGGGCGAGAGGGTTCAGCTGAGGGTGCAAGTGAGCGAGGGGAGGTGGGCGAGCAGGGCGCGGGGCTCAAAAGGGGCGGGGACATGTGGAGATGGACGGAGATCGCACGGTCGTGGGCAGCGTCCACGGCGGGGGATTGTGGGCAGGAGGTTGGGGACGAGCCTGATAGGTGGTGTCGGCGGGACAGAGAGAGAAGTGAGTGCGCGGGCGAGAGGAACTGCGCTGACAGACCTGGCCCACGGGGCAGCAAGAGAGAGAGGGCACACTGGTTGGCACTGACAGGGGGGCACGCCTGTCAGGCACCGAGGGCGCGCGGGGTTTGGGCTTAGTGGGCCGACTTGGGCTGAATTGGGTTTTCTATTTTCCAGGGAATTTCTAATTGATTTTCTATTTATTTTCTCTAGGGTTTTCAATTCAAATTCAAATCATGTTTCAAATTCAAGCCAAATCAAACATGTGCAACAATTTAAAGGATATTTGGGGTTCAACATGATGCAACATTTCATGACTCATATGTTTTGTCAAAAATAAAATAAATAATCCCTCACTAATTAAGCTAACCCTAACCAAAAGAGGAAGAGAGAGAGAAACTAGGGAGAGATAGAAACTAGAGTGAGATAGAGAAGGGTAACACCTGAATTTGGATGATAATAAGAAAGAAATTTTATACCCCCAAATTCAGGGTGTTACAGACCTATCCCCCTTAAAGAATCTCGCCTTCGAGATTCAGGGCTGGCTAGCAAAGAGTTCAGGTTACTTGGCTCTCATATCATCTTCTCTTTCTAGGTTGCTTCATCTTCTAAGTGATGGCCCCATCTGACTTTACACATCCTGATGGTGTTCCTCCGAGTGACCCGATCTGCTGTCTCTAGAATTTGAGTTGGCTTCTCAATGTATGTCAGATCTTCTTGAACTTCAAGGTCCTCTGTTGGCAACTACTCTTCCGGTACTCGCAAGCATTTCTTTAACTGAGACACGTGAAACACATCGTGCACGGTAGACAGATTCTCTAGTAAGTTGAGTTGATAAGCCACTTCTCCACGTCTTGCTTGAATCTGATATGGGCCGATATATCGAGGTGCTAGCTTGCCTTTGACTCCAAACCTTTTGGTTCCTCTGATGGGTGACACTTTCAAGTAGACATAGTCTCCCACTTCAAAACTGAGTTCCCTTCTTCTGGTGTCAGCATAGCTTCGCTTTCTGGACTGCGCTGCCTTCAGATTTTCCCGGACCATTCTAATATTCTCTTCAGCTTCGAGCAAAATATCTGGACCGAAGACCTGCCTTTCACCGAGTTGTTCCCAATGCAACGGGGTTCTGCAATTCCTCCCATAAAGCGCTTCGAATGGCGACATCTTCAGACTGGACTGATAGCTGTTGTTGTAGGAGAATTCTGCATATGATAGCCTCTTGTTTCAACCTAACTTGTCTTGTAAAGTACAAGCTCTCAACATATCCTCCAGAATCTAGGTTGGTTCTCTCTGTCTGACCATCTGTCTGCGGGTGATAAGCTGAACTAAATTTCAAGTGTGTACCCTCAGCTTCATGTAACTGCTGCCAAAAGAGAGAGGTAAACTGGGTGCCTCTATCCGATACTATCTTCTTTGGAATACCATGCAAGCACACAATCCGAGACATGTATAATTCTGCTAGCACCGCACTGTTATAGGTGGTCTTGATTGGTATGAAATGGGCCGCCTTTGTTAAACGGTCCACTACTACCCAGATGGAGTCATAACCAGCTCGAGTGCGGGCTAGATCGACTATAAAGTCCATCCCAATCTCATCCCATTTCCACTAAGGAATCTGCAACAGCTGTAACAAACCTGCAGGTCTCTGATGTTCTGCCTTGATCCTCTGACAACTGTCGCATCTGGCCACATACTCTGCTATCTCTCTTTTCATACCGTACCACCAGAATCTCTTCTTCAGGTCTTGGTACATTTTCTCGCTACCAGGGTGTATGGAATATGCTGTTTCATGAGCTTCCTTGAGAATCAGTTCCTGGATCAATTGATGTCGGGAACACACAACCTATCCTTGAACCATATCACTCCTTCTGCATCTTCACGAAAAATCCAGACCTTTCCCATCTATGATTAGTTGTCGGATCTCATTGATCTTCTCATCATCTTTCTGACCTTTCCTGATGTCTTGCTCTAGAGTGGGTTCTAGCTCAATTGTCACCCCTTGAGTGTTGTTCAGAAATACTGAGACTTAGCCTGTCGAATTCCTTCGCTAGCTCGAACGGCGTTGGGTGAGTGGCCAACATATTGACTTGACTCTTTCTGCTCAGAGCATCTGCAACCACATTTGCTTTCCTTGGGTGATAATGAATCTCTAGCTCATAGTCTTTGATCAATTCTAGCCATCTTCGCTGCCTCATGTTTAACTCTGACTGAGTGAATATGTACTTGAGGCTCTTGTGATCTGTGTAGATATCACACTTCTGCCCATAAATATAATGTCTCTAGGTCTTCAGTGCATGAACCACTGCTGCTAGCTCCAGATCATGAGTGGGGTAATTATTCTCATGAACCTTCAACTAGCAGGGACGAGTACGCCAATACTTTCCCTTCCTGCATTAACACACATCCCAGTCCGGTGTACGAAGCATCACAATATACTGAGAACGACTTGTGAACATCTGGCAGAACCAATACCAGTTCTGTTGTCAACTTCCGCTTCAACATCTCAAATGATTCTTGGCACGTTGTGGTCCACTTGAACTCAACCTTCTTTGCTAGTAAGGCTGTCATGGGCCTGGCAATCTTGGAAAAACCTTCAATGAAAACGCCGATAGTAACCGACCATTCCAATGAAACTCTTGATTCCGCGGACATCTTTTAGGTGCTTTCTAGTCCAGAATCGCTGCTACCTTCTTTGGATCCATAGCTAGTTCATCTCGGTTTATAATATGACCTAAGAACAGAACTTCGTTGATCCAGAACTCGCACTTGCTAAGCTTGGCAAACAACTGGCAATCTCGTAGCCTCTGAAGTACCTTCCTCAAATGTTCCTCATGCTCTTGCTCATTCTAGGAATATACAAGAATATCATCAATGAACACCACTACAAACTTGTCGAGGTAGTCCATGAACACACTGGTCATCAGATACATGAAGTAAGCTAGCACATTCATCAAACTGAATGACATAACCATGAACTCATATAGTCCATACTTGGTGATGAATGCTATCTTTGGTATATCCGAAGGTTGGATTCTGAGCTGGTGGTAACCTGACCTCAGATCTATCTTTGAGAACACACTAGCTCCTCTCAACTGATTGAATAGGTCCTCGATTCAAGGCAGGGGGTACTTGTTCTTGATAGTGACTTCGTTCAAAGCTCTATAATCAATGCACATCCTCTTCGTACCATCTTTCTTCTTCATAAATAGCACTGGGCCTGCCCAAGGCAAAGTACTTGGTCTAATGTAGCCTTTCTCTACCAATTCATCAATTTGCTTCTTGAGTTCCACCAACTCTGGTCCGGACACTCGATAGGCTCTCATGGAAATAGGGGTGGTGCCTTGGATAAGCTCTATGGCAAATTCAACCTTCCTTTTAGGTGGCATGCCTAGTAACTCTTCAGGGAATACATCGGAGAATTCTGACACAATCCTAATTGCCTCAATTGGATTGAACTCCTTGTCATCTATTGATAAATGGTGACAGGCTCCTTCTTCTAGTTCAGGCAAGTACAACTTAGTCACTACATCCTTTCCGAATGGGGACACCAGCTTGACTGTTCTCTTGTCACAACTCATAGTGGCAAGATTTCTGTGTAGACAATTCATCCCTAGGATGACATCTAACCGTTGAGTTCCCATTACTACTAGGCTAGCGGGGAAGTCTATCCCCCTTATTTCAGTCCTTAGATTCGGACAAATCCTATCCGACTAAACTTTTCCCCCAACTGAATTAACTCTTAAAGGTGGAATCATTGGTTCTATGGGGATGTTATGTGATTCTACCCAAGATGTAGAAACAAAAGAATGTGTGGCACCAGTATCAAATAATACTTTTGATGGGTAGGATTCGACTTGAAACATACCTACTGCCACGTCTTGAGCATCCTAGATTGCTTCGGCCTCTAGGTGGTTCACCTTTTCACGGTTGTAGGCTTGACCATGGCCTCCTGGTGCTTGTTGTGGCGCTCCTTGTCTTGCTGGGGCATTGACTGCTGGCGGCTGCTGAGCTGCTTTCCTTGGACAGTTCTTCGCCCAATGGTTTTGTTCTCCACAGTAGAAACATGCACGACCTCCCACTTGCGCTGGGGCTACTTGGCCATTCTGGTTCGGAGCTGGGGCAGGAAGGCGAGCTAACTGGTTGTTCTGACGCTGGTACTGATTTCCTCCAGGCTGGGTGCTCTGACGGTACTAGTTGCTGCTGCTACTACTGAGGAAACTACCTCTGGTACTGATGCTGATGCTAACGTTGGTGCTGGTGGCCCTGCTTGAATTGCTGGGGTGGGTTGCCTGAGTAGCGGGGACGGCTACTACTCCCGACCTGAAGATCCACCAATCTTGTGTTTCCTGTCCTCCATCTCCCGACGCTTCCTTTCAGTCATGATTGCCCTATCAATCAAATGCTGGAAGGTAGGGAAAGTGTGGTTCATCAGCTGGTAGTGGAGGGGATCAACCAATCCTCTCAGAAAGTGGTACTACCTCTTAGCATCCGTGTTGACATCTTCTGGGGCATAACGTGACAGCTGCAGAAACATGTCCCTATACTCACTGACGGACAGGGGACCTTGCTTCAGGGCAAGAAACTCATCCTTCCTCACTATCATCAGTCCCTCGGGCACATGGTAGCGACGGATGTTGTCCCTGAACTCCTCCCAGGTGATGGCTTCAGGGTTGGCACAGGTGGCGAGGTAAGACTCCCACCAGGACTGTGCTGCTCCCCTTAGCTGTCAGGGACTGTACAACACCTTCTCACGATCGTTGCACTGAGCAGTGTGCAACTCACGTTCCATAGTACGCAATCAATCTTCAGCGTCCATGGGATCAGCAGAGTGGGCAAAGACAGGGGAATGGCCCCTCATGAATTCTACCCACTTGTCTCTGAGCACCTGAGGCATCTGGACTTGCACTGGAGGCTGAGGTGGATGTGGCAGCTGCTGCACCTGCTGCATCGCTGCTAAGGTCTGACCAATTGCTTGGACTGCCTGAGTATGCATCATGAACATTTGCTCAACTGTCATCGGGGGTGGCGGTGGCAACTAATGCTGTTGGGCTGCATCTTCTTGGGCTGCCTGTTGTTCTGGCTGAGTATGACTTGCACCTCTGCGCCTGTTCTCAGACATCTGTAGAAAGCACACACACATTAGATCTGACTCTACAATCTCTCAGCATAAGAAAAGATATACGGAATTCTTCATAGCACTGAACAAATGGTCATCTTCACTGATAGCTTCTCAGATAAAGAGGAAAGTGGAAATAAATGGATTACCCAACTAAATAACTGACTTTATTAATAACTACATCAAGTGGTAGGGGATACCCACACCTTGATGACAATCATTACAAAGATCCAACTTCATTACATGTTCATCATGACAAGCATTCCAACATATGATAAGCAAACTAACTCTAACTAAGACTGACTAGACTAAGACACTCAATTAAGCATTATTACAGACTCCGACTCTGTCGATCTATGGATCCAAATCTATCTGGGTCCTGTAGTCTAGGGTACCATAGTCGAAGCGACCACGAGGCGGTAAGCGATAAGGGTGCTGAATCTCGACAGGGGCAGGGAGAACCACCATCCAGATAGTGGCGTGCAGCGCACTGGGCATGCAATTCCGCAACCTCCGTCCGAACCTTGCCCAACTCATCAAGGGCATGGTCCAACTCTGTGTTGAGCATGGTGGCTAGGTTTACCATGCTGTTCAGCCTAGGGATTGCCCTCACCAACTGGCGAGACAATCACACCTCCAGCACTACTGGTCGAACGGCGAGGGTAGTACTTCAGGTCGAGGCCATCAGCTACCCCGCTGAACAACGAGCAATACTGAGAAAGTGCACGTCGTGCTGCATCTTGCATGGCTGCCTGAGCAGTATCCCTCTCAGTGATGGAATAGTGCTCTGAGAAGGCCTCTGCACCCCAGAGATCATAGTCCGAACGGCGCACCAAGCAAGTAGACTCCCACTGGTCCGGGTATAACCCGCGACGATGCTAGTAGACTACACAATGATACTCGATGGACCAAGTGTGTCGGTCGAAGGCCTGACGCAACAAGGTGTCGAGAGCATCGTGAAAGTGACACCCGCGGGTGGCGTCACGAGTGATGGGCCTAGCCAACCATCACTTCGGCTCTGGCTCCTCCGAGAGCTCCATGTCGTGGCTTGAACTGCCACCAGCGTCGTCGTCATCTCCGTCTCCGTCAAGGGTCTCCTCTAGCAATCGGGATGCCCTGTGGTGGTGCAAGGGGGCATCTCTGGCTGAGGTGCAGGGGAAGGCGGCCTCCTAGACTCCACCTCCTGCTGAGGTGAGGGGGAAGAGTCCTACTGCTCCTGGTCCTACTCTTGCTCCTGGTGTCGGCGCTCCTGCTTCTCGTGCAGGTGACGATGCAGTCTCTCCAGGTGACTGGACTGACCTGGCACCGTGCGATGCAGTGGACACTCCGCCAGGCGAGAAGGCAAAAAGGGGATCATAGACTTGCGTGCAGTGCACCTAATATGAGCCATCTACAAAACATCATAAGCACAAGAGTGAGAGTAGAACTATAAGACCAGAAAGTAAACAGAAAGAAAAGTGAGACAAAAACTTTTGAGATAAGTAAATAACATAGAGTTGGTCAAGGTGACCAACTTTTGAAAGGACACTAAGGCCAAGGTAAGAGTAGGGGTCTATAGTCCTTAGGGTGACCATTCTAGTCTAGGTTAGCGGTCCTACAGTCAGCAAGGTTTTGATACCACTTATGTCACACCTGGTTTTGGAAGGTAAACCGAATGCGAACCATGTACGTTCCAAGATCAGAACTCACATATACAGCGATTACATAATCGGACATCATCACACAATGCTCAAAATATATAGCGGAAAGGTACTTTAAATACATCAAGATGTCCAAGACATCCAAAGAGTCTAATACATACTCATAGTGTTCAACATCAATATCAAAGTGCGGGGTAACGAAACGTAGAAGATAAGCCTACACAGGTAGCTGACAGGGGGTTTGCCACTAAAGTAAACTAGAACTCATCGTAGTCCTGGAACTCCTCAAAGTCCTCCATGTTGCCAACATCTCCTCCTGAGCACTAAGTACAGTGGGGACAACCTGGGTGGGGTGGTTTGTAAAGCAAGGGTGAGTACACATCAACGTACTCAGCAAATGTCCCGTTTGGCATAAAGTGGACTAGCTATATGCGGAGTTAAGGTTAAGCAGTTGCTTTTAGTTGGTCAAGTTTTATTACTAAAGGTAGAGCCATGTTTTAGTAATAAACCCAGTTATTACCCAGAAGTACTCCCTCCAAGAGGAAATACCAGAGATCAAAATTATAACTATCATTGCTAATCATCATCATAAAAGTAATCAAAGTTCTTCTAATCAAATAGGATCCCAAGGCTGCTCTTAATCGTGAGCATGGCTGATATACGAGTTTCTAACACTCTACAGAGGTCGCACACTTTACCCACAAGCCATGATTCCCATTCTGCCCGGGGTTCTAGCCTCCCCATTGATCACTACCAAGGTGACCTAGCAGGGTCTCACTACGTAGCCTTTACAAAGATTTCCCAGAGGTCATAGTCGCCCGTTAGGTTTCTCCAGTTTGATAAACAAAGTACATCTCCCCAAAGGAAGGGTGACTAACAAAACCAAATCAAAGAACCTCTACAACTAGCCTCAGCAGAGCAAGTACTGTGACCAGACCCCATTGACGGCCCTACGGCGAAGCCAACTACTCCTCTGGTTCCTCTAATTAATCAGCTAAGGGCGTCCCATTCCACCCTCGTGGTTGCACTGTTATCCCGGGTTGTCACTCCCCAAATAGGTCCTTACGGAGAGGTACTCAGGAAACAGCCTAAGCCCCCTAAAAGAATCACAAGAACCTCATCGGGATAACATCATCGTATCATAAATAATCACATCATGTTCATTGATTAAGTTAAAGCAATAGCATAAGCTAACCATGATTAACCCAAAAAGGTAAACAAGGATAAGGTAAATACAGACTAGTCAATCCTTAGGTTTCAATAATGTAATGCGGGACAGTGAATTATCAAGTAAAGTAGGACATGATAGGTCTGAGTACACTTGCCTTCACCAGGTTGTTGCTCAGAGGGATCTTCGGCAACACACTCAGGAACCATGGGCTACTCGTTGTCTAAATAAGGCGATCATACATTCAATACATTTGGAAAGTACAAATGAACAGCACATCAAACATGTACAAACATTGGAACACATCCCAAATGGCATAGCATTAAATAAAGGAGAATGAGATCAAATTATAAAATGAACTAATCTTAATTAGGAGTTGATTACTCTCTAAGTGTTTGGAACATATCTCAAAAAGGTAAAGTAGTAATTTAAACAAAGAAAGAGATTAAATTGTAAGATGGACTAATCTCACTTAAGAATTGATTATTCTTTATGTGTTGTCCATAATTACATAACCTAATTCTATTCATTTTATTGAGACCTAAAAGTTAAACCAAAGTTGAATTCATGTAATGCATATTACTAATCTCACAAGATTAAATATACTTTAACTTCTAGGGCTTTCCTTTTATCTATTTCATTAAATGAGTAAATCAACATATACATTAATCTTATATTCTAGGTGTAAAATTAAAGTGTACAGACTATAGATGAACGTAATTTATTTGGACAGAGAATAATCTTATGAACATTTTGCAATTTGAACCACTAAATTTGGAGTTCATATGAAAAAGATATGAAATAAACAAGTTTTGAAGTTTAAAATGTGAAATTAGGGCTAATTCTCTCATTAAATAAAAGTATAGGGGGCTAATTAAAAGAAACCAGGGGCCTGCGCGCTAAAACTTAGGACGGCGGGTTGATTTCCTAAAAGCCGAGGGTCTCTTAAGTAAAACTTACACGCGAAGGGGTACGGGGTGATCTCGACCATCGGATCAGAGTTCAATGGGCAAGATTAGATTGCGCGGGCGCGCAGATGTGACTGACAGGCAGGGACGGGCATCAGCAAGCCAGGGCGGGCTGACCAACTAGGCATAGCGGCAGGGGCGCGGGTGAGGGGGAGAGAGAGGGGCGGTCAGATCTAGATCGAAGGGCTGGGATTAGATCCGTTCAGCTAAGGTTTAAACCGCCCGATCTCGGACAGACGCCCAAGATCTAACGGCTGGCGGCCGGACCTAAACGCGGTGGCGCCGCTCGGTCCCACGGGGAGGGCTCGCCGGAGATGAGGGGGCGGCCATGGTGGGGCTCGAGTGGCTTGGGGAAGGGGTCCTACACGTTCAACGCGACACGGCGAACACGACCGTGGGCGCAGAACCGACACGGGGGCGCCAGAGAACGCAGACCGCGGTGCGAAAGGTTCTGTGGTGGCGCAGCTAGCTCCGGTGAGCAAATGCACGGGCGCAGGGGAAACACTTGGCGAAATAAGGGCATGGGAAGGTTGCTCACCTCAAGTGTGAACTCTGGGGCCTTGGAGAACGACGGAGGTGCGATGGAGCTTCAATCGACGGCGGCGGGGCTCCGGCTGCGCAAGAAATGCTCCGGTGAGCGCGGACCAGGCAAACTAGAGGGGGAACGAGCGAACCAGAGGGTGTCCTGAGTAGGTGACAGTGAGGCGGAACTCACTGAGGCAACAGACGGGGCGCGGGCTCGATGGCGGTCGCAGAACGGACGGCGGTCGATGGTGGGCGGTGGCGGAGCTCTCTGGTCGCGCGCGCAGAGCGAGAGAGAGGGCGAGTGGGTTCGGCTGAGGGCGCAAGTGAGCGAGGGGAGGTGGGCGAGCAGGGCACGGGGTTCAAAAGGGGCAGGGATGTGTGGAGATCGCGTGGGCGTGGGCGTGTCCACGGCGGGGGTCGTGGGTGGGAGGTTCGGTGTGACGGAACCTCCCAAGTCATTAGGCCCACCTACAGTTGTCCTTGTCCATCGAACCTCGGACAACCCTGCAGGTGCACCTGATCACTCGAAAAGTTCAATATCTGTATTCTTTACCTTGCCCAAGAGTGTTTCACCCGTCACGCAGATATTACAATACATCGGAGGTACACGAGGATGCGGAAGCAGTTACAATAACTTACTTTATTTTAAAGTAAGAGAGTAGTATTATTACAGATCAGAGCAAATATAAGAGTGCTGGAGTATTATTACACACATGGGAGGCAAAAACCCCTCCCGAGTAACATTAAACAAAAGTTTTAACGGAGGACACCTCCTCCCGCAGCTTCAGTCTTGATTTTCTTCTTTCGGTACCACCTTGGAACAAAAGCAACAAAAATTTGCTGCTTCCTCACCTAAAACAACATTGGAACAAAGCCCTGAGTATGAAGTGTACTTTCGCAAGTCTTACCCGTCAAAATAAAAGACTCTCAAGGATATGCTGGCCTTTGGGAATCAAGGTATGGCTTATCAATAATCAAAGACTCTATTTGCAGAAATGCTTACTAATAGTGGATCCTTAAAAGTCCAGTTTTATTAGCAAGTTCAATCATTACCTGAGCTCTAGAGTTCTTTCTACCCTAGTTCAAGCACTTGACCTATACTAGCCAATTTCTTATCAACCCTTCTTATTCACTGGAATGCTACGTGTAGGGCAGTGACCAAGTCTTCATGTCTGAGAAGTAACGGCGATCCGAATCGATTAATACTCATCTGAGGATCTCCAATCACAGGACATATGTAGCACTTAACCCTTGCATATGTCAACTCGCCACCAAGGTTCTTAAGACCAGATCAGGTTCACGCCAACCGAGAGCACAGATACACCACCGTCCAGCCTCTTGCCACGAAGGGTACACGCTACTCTCGCCATCTCTCCACTCCCATTGTGTGTTATCTTATTCTGGTATTAGTCTGCCCGAGGCAAAGCTTACCCATGACGAGGCATGTGACCAGTTAAAGGGTCCTCGATCAGCAAGCCTACATCGAGAAGGTCCTTAATCGACTCAGATGGAGACACTACACCAAGACTTCCTTCTCGTGCAAGTCACCCGCCTGGTCTCAGCTTTATCATTTCAAACCCAAAGTTTGGTACCTCGCAGAGATACATATTTTCCGATGTTGAACCCATCATGGCCATGATGGATCCACTATCAAGTTTTATTTTTGAAAACATTCCACCCACTTGAAGCATCATCTTTTGTCAAAACAAAACATTTTGTTTTTCTAGAGCAAACTGAGCATAAGAAAAACCTTTTTGTAAAACAGGGAATTAAGGAAAGGTAATCAAATTCTCAAGGAAGGAAATGCAGCAATTTGTTTAGCACACAACTCCTATCACCTAATGCATCAAGCAAGTGAGAAAGATTTTAAAATAGCAAGGAGGTGGCAAATGCACCGGGGCTTGCCTTGTGTGATAGGTGAGTTAGGCTCCACTCCACAGATGTCAAAGTAAAAGCAGTTTCCTGCCTGAGGTTCTTTAGGTGGTGGTGTAGTCCTTGCTTCTTCAATTTCTATCTCTTCCTCGTTTTCTATATATAGCCATATATAAGTATGAATTCTCATGTAATGCTCATGAGAAAGCAAAGATAATACAAGTATATTATCTACGGTCTTGAATATAACTTTCCTTCATGGATCTTCACGAAACTAGGGTTGTTGGAGTCCATAGTGAAGTTTATAGGGTAGGGGTCTAGGGTTTTGGGTTTTAGGTACCAAACATATTCCAAATCATACCAAATTTTACCCAAGGCTTCTAAATAATATTTAAAGCTTATCTAAAAAGTTTGGTGATTTTTGGAATCATTAATTACTCTCTAAAATTCCAGAAGTATGGATTTTGGCTATTTTAAATACCCCATAATTTACTATTTGGAATAAAAATCCTACAACTATTTTTATTAAATACCATAGAAAATCAGGAGCCTAGCAAAATTGGTCTGGTATTTTTAGCATTTTCCTAGAATTTTCTATGGATTTTCTAGGTCCAGAAGAAAAAGAAAAAGAGAAATTATAAACAGTACTGGGTTGAATCTGGCGTAAGTCGGCCCAGAAGTGTGGAGAATGCGCGCCCGCGCGTGTTGCGGTGCTCATTTTGCATAGAGGCCCTCGGTTATTTGAAGAACTGATTAAAAGTTCCGTGTACTATTAACACGGGTCACTCACATTTACACAGAGACCCCCAATGTTCTAAGTCTTCATAAGAGAAAGTCCACGATGGGGAGCAGCGGAGAACCGAGCTCCACCGAGCCTACACTAGCCGATTCACGCAATGATCGGTGCTCTCGTGCGGCAGACGCCAAATTGGACTCCTCCTAACCATTTCCCCTCACTTAATTTCTGGATTCGAGTTCTACATCACCCGGTTCACGGTGACAGCGCAAGGAACGGACCAACTGAGGTGTTCCCGATGTTCCAATGGATTCTAACTCAATTGGATGGGTCAGAGAGTATCAGGAGCATCCAAGGATACTGAAACAAGGAACCAGAGGACATGAACGGACCTGAGACACGTTGGCCACGGCGAGGATTCTTTCACGGTGGCGGAAACCGATTTAGGGGGAACTTCGAAATTGGCACACTCTAGTGGGTAATCGAAGGCACGAGTTGCTGGATGAGGTGCTTAACTACTTAGCGGAGCCAGGGGGTGTGCGCAATTTATAGCGTGCTTGAGCGGTGGCCGGTGAATTGGACGAAGACGCGCGGTGGCCGGAGAGGAAGAGGGGTACTGGTGCAAACGCTTAGTGGCTTTCACCGTGGCGGACTCACCGGCGATCACCGAATATAGATTACCCGAGCCATTACGACGTGGTTACAAGCCTGAGACGTGGCGCAACTGCGGTGAACAACACGGATTCCGGTGATGGCCATAAGGCCACGTCGCTGGCGCAAGTGGTCGAGGAACAACGAGGCCACAGTAGTCCAATCTAATCTGCGGCGCGATCTTTTCACCGGCGAGCTCAATCCACTCGCCAGCGGCACGAATCGTGATGGCCAGCGCTAATCCGGGCACGAAGATCGTCCGGCGGCGAGGGGGCTGAACCCGCTGATATTTGTGTGCACTGTACCATCAGGAGCTTCTTCAGTCAGTCTGACAGACCATGTTTGGGGTGAATTTCTCCCGATTTTGTATGGTGACTAGATCAATGCTCCGCGGCAAAGTTGTAGCCTAATAGACCAGCTTTACCTTTGTTACAATGTGCACCCACAAAAAGTCCCAGGTTCATACTCAAAATCGAGCTCTACGTTCATCCAATCTCACTGACACTGAAAGTTCAGACTTATGGTGACTTGACAGCCCGTCTTTGGATCAAATTTTCTCAAAATTTCTCATGGCACCAAGGCATAACCCCTATAGCAAAGTTGTTCTCTTATAGTAGCTCTACAAACTTGATGTGTTGATCCTAGACAAATTCTTAATAATTTTTGGATCTATAGAGCTCTAAAGTTAGCTCTATGCCACTGTTTTCAGACTTAACCATTGGAGCACTAGGGTGGCCCTTTTTGCAAATAAGCCAAAACTCATGGTTTCTTTTGCAAATCTCAAAATATGTGAACTATATGACTTAAGGTACCCTTAACTCCATGGTTTTTGCACTTAGGTCCAAAAGTGGGCAACATTTGCACTTAACCCCCTAGGGTTTCTGTCCAGGGTTTTCCACGGGTCTATTTAGGGTTTTTGGCACTTCTATTGTTTGAATGCCACTTAAGACCATTAATGGTGACATTTTATGATCATTCCTAATAAGTTTTGAAGTTTTCCCTTATTCAGGCTTTGTTTACTCTTTTAAGCCCAGTTGAGGGTTAAGTACCCTACTCTAGGGTTTTACTCAAGACATGTCACATTAATACAACTTGTTTGAACTTTTTGCCTAGTGAATGCATTCTAGGTGTGACAAACACATGATATGCCATTGCTTATGATGTTATGCTCAAGTTTTAGTGGTAGTAACACCAGGGGTGTTACATCCTTCCCCCCATAAAAGAATCTCGTTCCAAGATTAAGAGTCCTAGGGCAAGTAATGGAAAAGGAAACATGTCATGTTTTTATTTCCTTATTTTTGGTACAAGGCAGGGGTGGTGTTGGGGGCTTGTTCTCAAATGCTATGAATTAAGAACAAGACAACATAAAAGTGTTAAATGTCGAACTCCTTCGTCCTTAGAAACGTTATATCCCTTCGGGTATAACGAATCTCGGACGAAGGTTACGAAAGAAAGGACCTTCGTTAGGTTGACAAATGATTAAAACAGAGCAACTATATATAATGTGCGAGTAATAATACTAGTATTATCATCGATATATTTCCATTATTAAATTTATAAAAATGAATTACAAATGTACCTTCAGATTGATGAAAAGTAAAGGTACAAAGGTGATGCGAAAAAGAGTATGCCAAGTCAGCGTGAACAGTACGGGAGTACTGTTCACCTATTTATAGACACGGGTCGCAGCCCGTGTAAAATTACATAGATGCCCTTTACATTTATCAATAACTACAGTAATTCTTCGAGGTCCAATTTGGCTTTTCATCTTTAAGTCGGTTCTTCTTTTCTGTTGTTGTGCCGAAGCCTTTCTGCACATAGCTTCGTGATCGCCTTATCCTTCGTCATGATCGTTTTTCATTCCAGTCAAGCTTCGTCTTAACCATGCTCTTGTATATTCGCAACCTGACTCTGAAGGTGCCTGTTCCGAAGGTGCCTGTTCACATATTACACTTGGAAAATATTATCAAGTTATGTTTCTTGAGGACCTTCGGGAGCCGAAGGCCCCCAACAGTAGCCCCTCGCAATATCAATTTATTGTCAAGATAAATTCATATTGCGACATGGACGAAGGCTTTAAGCCGAAGGTCCGAAAAAACACCTTCCTTTTTGCTAGAATAGCAACAGTCATTGACAAGCGGGGCCCTCCAGTTTTCGACATACTGGGTGTATAAATACAAGGTCACCGCGAGTTTATTTGGCATGCCCTTTTGCCACCTGCTTTTTACTCACCCAGCTTTTAGCCTGCGCGCGACAGCATTTGCTCGGTCTTAAATTTTTAAGCTTCGGTTTCAAGTCTGGTTTGCTAGCATTCGCGAAAATGTCCGAGGATAAGATAGTTGCTGGTGCTTCGAAGCTAAGCCTTTCGGAGGAAATGCACCTGGGTTTTCTTGAGTCAATGTCGAAGACCAATACGGAAAAGATTGTCAAGGAAACTTTGGAGGGTTTATCTGAAGATACTGGCGACAGTGATAGTTATGATGTGGATAGTGGTGGGGAGGACTCCGAAGATCGCCCGTGGCGGCCTAGTCACTCAAACTTCGGAAAATCAACTATAAAGCAGAGTCACCTTGAAAATATGAGGGGGAGATATTTTCGAGATATATCCATCGTGAGGGCAGATGACGGAGAAAAAACTACGCCGACCCCCGAAGATAATGAGGTCAGTGATCTTCCGAAGCTTTTTAAAGGCTGGGCTACGATTCCCTCTGAGCAGGTTTGTGGTAGAAGTTCTGAAAATATATCAAATTTACCTTCATCAACTTACCCCCGAAGCAGTGATAAGATTAGGAATCTTCGTCCGGGCCGTGAGGAGCCAGGGCCTGGAGCCAAGTGCAAAAAGCTTTTGCAATATACACGAGCTAGTATATGAGACGAAACCCTGGGGTAAGGAGCAATATCATAATAATTTTGGTTGCTATAGCTTCGGTGCCCGCTCTAGGTCAAGCTGTCCCGTGCCAACCTTTCGGAAAAGATGGCCCGGGGAATGGATGAAGGAATGGTTCTATGTGAACAACGATTTGAAGGTTCGAGAAGATATCAAAGATATCATCATGCGCCCTATTTGGCAGCGCTTCGGACTTCGGAAACCAAAGGTGGAAATGGACGAAGCAGCTGAAGAATGTCAGAGGGCCTTCAGGGGTGGTCTGCTCTTTTATTGGGACCAGGGATTTGATGCAAGAGCACATTGCCTTCAGAGCGTGGCCACTTGTAGATAACTGGGAAATGCCGAAGGAGACCGATAAAGAAACTGACGAGGGTGGACTAATCAGACTGAAATATACATTCAAGTATGGAGATAAGTTTGTTGAACCGGATGATGATTGGCTGAAAAGCATTGAGAATGTAAGTGATGAATTGCTTGGGGCATACACAAAGGCCGAAAACACTGCATTATCAGCGGCTTTCGGAGGCCGAAAAAAAGAAGAGACTCAACCGAGTATTTGATGCAATTGGGTTTATCTATCCTGACTACTATTATCCAATGCGAGGTCAAAAGAGAAAAAATACTTCTTCTACAAAGGACACTACTTCGGCTGCTCCCGGGGAACCAGCGCCGAAGAGGAAGAAGGTAAAAGTGTTCACACACCCTCCACGCTGTATTGAGCCGGCCATAGTGCCTGAGTTTATTGGCGAGGCCTCTTCGGCCACCGAAGCCAGAGAACCAACTATAGCGCCAAAATCCGAAAGAAATGGCCAGAAGCACCAGCAATAGAAAAAACAGGAAAAGAGAGGTCTGAAGAAAGAAAAACACCAGATGTTTTAAGTCCTTCACCAAAAGTTGAGGCAGCTAAAAGCCAGAAGGGGCCAGCAGCAACCTCGAAAAGAAAAAGGATGGTTAATGTGCTGGATGTTTTGGAGACAATTAAATCTTCAATCATAAATCCAAAGAAAACTGTTGAAGTGTCTACTGAAGCCTTTGCTGCTGAAGCTTCGAAGCAGCAATTTGAAACTGAAGCTGGGCCTTCGGAATCCACCAAGATACAACCTTTGGAGGTCGAAAAAATGTCAAAGGAAAGTTTAGAAACTGAAAAAGCAAAAATAACAGAACCGATTCTGATTGAGGAAATTGGCACTGCCACCCCCGAAGCATCTTCCAAAATACATGATTATATTGTGCGACATGCTTCGGGAGAAGAAACTATCTGAAGAAGAGATTTTTGAAGCCAATCACTATGCCCGAGAACTGAAGTATCCGAAGGGGGCCGTAGTGTTCAATGGGACAGACGAAGATGACTTCTTGTATTGCCTCCCAGACAATAAAGAACTATCTGTCTGCCGGGAGATGGCTAGAAGCATGGGATTCCCGAAGCTTGAAGCTGGCCTTTGCGCCATGACGAAGGAGGATCTTGCGGATAGTCTTGCATATAACAGTCTGAAGGTACGAAGATTGTAAATTTTGAATTTTGTGGATTTTGAATGAGTCCTTTACTGTTGTGTTAATCTATTATTTCTTTTTGAATAGGGCTTAATTCTCAGCAATGCCTTAAGGGCACAAAAGAATGCTGAAGATGAGAGCTGCACCATTGCTCTCAACAACCTTCGAACAGAGGTTATCAGGCTAAGAAACGAAGCCTTGGAGAAGGACAGAATTCTGCTTACATTAGTGGAAAAAATGAAGGAAGATGAAGCTAACTCTAAAACTCAAGCCGAAGCTCAGAAGCGTGAAATCGAAGATCTTCGTAAACAACTAGCCCGAGCCAAAGAAGAACGCATTCTTGAAGAAACAAAACGAGAATTAAGCGATCAATGGGCAGATCATTTGGAAGTAAATGTTAAAGAGCTTCGTGCTTCGAAGAAGAGGTGCTACGATAAATCCATAGAGTGTGTTAAGAAAATAAAATCCAGCTTCGCCAGCGTTGGCGCGTTCTCTAGTGAAGAAAATTTCACAAGAGGAAATCCAGAAGGCCCAATTGAATGGATTAGTCGCGAAGATGATGTCTTCGACGAAATCTTGAATAGTTGCGGGGACATTTGTGCTTTTTTGGGCTCCAGGGGAATTGTTACCATTTTAGAGAAGAAAGGGTGCGAGCATGTAAAATCTTTGGCGCAGTCTGAAGCTGCTTTGTCCCCTGAAGATATCACAGACCCTTCAGCCGAAGCAAGCCAGGTTGGTGGAAAATTTTTCACTAACATATGGGACAATGGCGGCCGAAAAATGGCTCAAGAGATCATTCAGAGAAGTGAAAAAGGCATCCATGATGCTAGGGAGGTAGCGAGAGCTGCTGAAAAAAACACAGGGCCCGAAAGGCAAATAGGTATTAATTAGTGATTTTTATTTTGTTGTAATTTTTGACTTTGAACTTTATTCGTAGTTTGTAATAGTAATATAGCCGTGTCCTCTCCTCCCTCAGAACCCGCTGAGGCATCTACGGACCCTCCCCCGAAGGGAGACGACGAAATTAGGCAAATGGCCGAAGCCATCATGGACGAAGTTGTCAATGAGCTGCTAAACGAAGCTGCAGAAGTAGTTCTTAGGGAAGATTAAATGCTATTGTAAAAATACTTGGAACATGACAAGTGTAAAACTTTGTAACTTTGAATGTAATATATGATCTATTTACGGTTCAATTCTTTACGATGCATGAAATTTTTTCATACATACCGCTTTTTTGAGCCTTCGGCGAAAAAAAACACCTTCCCTTCTTATCATGCTTCGTAAAGAAAATCTTTTATGTGTCACAAAAATTACCATATTTCTTTGATGAAGAATCTCCAAACTTTATGAAAACATTCTTTGAATCCATAAAAGAGTCTTATGTTGCCTCTCAAATGAAGCTACACTTCTTCTCAATTTATCTTGTGCCTTGGCACTGATTTTCTCTTTTTCAAAACATTCTTCGAAGATCAATGCTTGTGTCCCCTTGCCTGTTCTCCATGCGAAATGATGGATGATGCTTATGTTATGCAAAATGATGTAATGATGTTATGTTATGCAAAATGACATTTATGTTGAAAATACATATATCCCTGCCATAGAACACACAATCTTTTTTTCTCAGCGTTGACTTTTCGCTGTAAGCCTCCCTTAGGAGCTTCTTCGCTTTTTACTTTTAGCGGAATCAGCAGTTTATTTTTCGCTGTAAGCCTCCCTTAGGAGCTTCTTCGCCTTTTACTTTCAGCGGAATTCAGCGTTTATTTTTCGCTGTAAGCCTCCCTTAGGAGCTTCTTCGCCTTTTACTTTCAGCGGAATCAGCGTTTATTTTTCGCTGTAAGCTCTGCATTCCCTTTGGAACGACTTTCGAGCAGAAAACTTACACTGCGCTCCCTTAGGAACGACTTTTTATTACTTCAAAAAAGTTACGACTCATTCCTTAGAACAAGTTTTCGATAATCCGAAGGTTCTCCGTGCCTCCATAAATTCTTGTGCTTCGGTAACTCAAACCTTTGGAGGAGATATATTTTCATTATGATAATACGGTAAACTGTTACAAGGATTTGAAAAACAATAAAAAACACTTAAACTCCCCATAATTGCTCTTTACTGCGAAGAAAATAAAACTGAATGTGAAAGCATAAAAAACTGCTGTGGGAGTAGGATATTTTGTCAGTAAATGTGCTTCGACTCTGGCACAGTGCTATTGACTGTGCGAGCTTCAGATTCTTCTCTGAAGTCCCTCTGGGGGTGACAGTGATGGCTCCCTTCTGGCTGCGAAGCTCGTTGTATTGGTGGTGGCGGTGGAAGCTGTTGCCAGGAAGCTTGGGGTTGGCTTGCCGAAGCAACAGAGGCTGCAGGGTGATTGCCTACATATTCTGGAATGTAAGGCGAATGGTACGAAGTAGTATGCATGACCTGCTTCGGCTGGTTCTGTTGTGCAACAGCTTCTGCTAGCTCCTTTTGCTTCTGGATGGTAATGTGACACATCCTGGTGGTGTGGCCCTTACCTTCACCACAGAATAGGCAGTATATTTTTCTTGGTTGATCCCCAAATCTTCCCCCGAAGCCCCTGGCGCCTCTGCCCCTTGGCAGCTGGCGGCCGGAAGGAGCTTTGTTGTTGCCCCGAAGCTTGCGAGGAGCACTGTGGCCTTTGCTGTTGACTCCGTTTGTCGTCATTTTGAGTAGAATTGTGAATTGATCTGACGTGCCTTGGATAAAATCTTCCTCCGAAGCCCTAGTCATTTCAGAGAACCTTGAGAGCTTCCTCCCTTCTTTGGCGAAAATCATTGTCAGCTCGAATGTACTCGTCCATCTTCTGGAGCAGCTTCTCCAGAGTTTGGGGAGGCTTCCTGGCAAAGTACTGAGTTGCAGGTCCTGGCCGAAGCCCCTTGATCATGGCCTCAATGACAATTTCATTGGGCACTGTTGGTGCCTGTGCCCTTAGACGTAGGAACCTTCGGACATATGCTTGAAGGTATTCTTCGTGATCCTGGGTGCACTGGAATAAAGCTTGAGCAGTGACTGGCTTCGTCTGAAACCCTTGGAAGCTGGTTATCAGCATATCCTTCAACTTTTGCCATGAGGTGATTGTCCCTGGCCTAAGGGAAGAGTACCAAGTTTGTGCAACGCTCCTGACAGCCATGACGAAGGACTTTGCCATGACCGTCGTGTTGCCACCATACGAAGATATAGTTGCCTCATAGCTCATCAAGAATTGTTTTCGGGTCTGAATGACCAGTCGTACATGGGGAGCTGAGGCGGCTTGTAAGACTGTGGGCAAGGAACAGCCTGCAGTTCTGTTGACAAGGGAGAAGCATCATCAAAAGCAAAATTTCCGTGATGGAAATCTTCATACCAGTCATCCTCGTTGTAGAAACCCTCTTGATGAAGCTCTCTGCGCGGGGGCCTTTGATTTTGGTCATCTTGAGCGAGATGTCGAAGCTCTTCAGAGGCTTCATCTATCTGCTTTTGAAGATCAGCTAGACGAGCCATCTTCTCCTTCTTCCGTTGAACCTGTTGATGGAGCATCTCCATTTTTTGTATTTCTTGGTCCAAATCGTCTTCCGGAGGCGTTGGACTGATGGCCTTCCTCTTCTGGCTTCGGGCCTCCCTAAGAGAGACGACATCCTGATTGGGGTCCAGCGGCTGTAGAGTGGCAGCCCCTGTCGTTGAAGCTTTTTTCGGCGGCATGACGAAGGTGACGCTTGCCGAAGGTTTTCAAAACCCAAAAAGTGGAAGTGAGTTGACCGGAGGTGGGCGCCAATGTTGGGGGCTTGTTCTCAAATGCTATGAATTAAGAACAAGACAACATAAAAGTGTTAAATGTCGAACTCCTTCGTCCTTAGAAACGTTATATCCCTTCGGGTACAACGAATCTCGGACGAAGGATTACGAAAGAAAGGACCTTCGTTAGGTTGACAAATGATTAAAACAGAGCAACTATATATAATGTGCGAGTAATAATACTAGTATTATCATCGATATATTTCCATTATTAAATTTATAAAAATGAATTACAAATGTACCTTCAGATTGATGAAAAGTAAAGGTACAAAGGTGATGCGAAAAAGCGTATGCCAAGTCAGCATGAACAGTACGGGAGTACTGTTCACCTATTTATGGACACGGGTCGCAGCCCGTGTAAAATTACATAGATGCCCTTTACATTTATCAATAACTACAGTAATTCTTCGAGGTCCAATTTGGCTTTTCATCTTTAAGTCGGTTCTTCTTTTCTGTTGCTTGTGCCGAAGCCTTTCTGCACATAGCTTCGTGATCGCCTTATCCTTCGTCATGATCGTTTTTCATTCCAGTCAAGCTTCGTCTTAACCATGCTCTTGTATATTCGCAACCTGACTCCGAAGGTGCCTGTTCCGAAGGTGCCTGTTCACATATTACACTTGGAAAATATTATCAAGTTATGTTTCTTGAGGACCTTCGGGAGCCGAAGGCCCCCAACAGGTGGTATGGGACTCATCTTTCTATTACAACAAGTGTACATGTCTCATAATTTACATGAAGCTAGAAAGCCTGGGAAATTCTTTTCTAAGAAGTCTTGAGTTTCCCAAGTAGCTTCGTTTTCCAGTATGTTGGTTCCATTGTATCTTGTAAAACTTGAGAGTTTTCCTTCGGGTAATCCTGTCCTTTTGATCCAAGACTCGAATAGGATGTTCAGAGTATGTCAAGTCTGGTTCTAAGGCAACATCTGTTACTTCAATAGTTCGATCTGGAACCCGAAGACACTTTTTCAACTGAGACACATGGAACACATTATGTACGGCAGACAATGTTTCAGGTAATTGGAGTCGGTATGCCACTGGTCCATATCTTTCAAGGATAAGAAAAGGACCAATGTATCACGGTGCAAGCTTCCCTTTTACCCTGAAATGAGATACACCCTTTATTGGTGAGACTTTCAGGTAAACATAATCTTCAACTTGAAAGTACAAGGGTTTACGTCGCTTGTCTGCATAACTCTTCTGTCGAGCTTGGGCTTCTTTCAAATTATGAATTATTCGTAAAACCTTTTCTTCTGTTTCCTTTACCATATCAGGCCTGAAGAAACATCTTTCACCTGGTTCAGACCAGTTTAACGGAGTATGACACCGTCGCCCATACAAATCTTCAAAGGGTGCCATTTTGATGCTCTCTTGATAGCTATTATTGTATGAGAACTCCGCCAATGGTAAGCATTCATCCCATTTCCGTGGAAATTCTAGAGCACAAGCTCGTAACATGTCCTCAAGTATTTGATTTACCCTCTCAGTTTGCCCACTGGTTTGAGGATGATAGGCCGAACTACGGAGTAACTTAGTATCCAGAGCTTTGTGAAGTTCTTCCCAAAATTTGGACACGAATTGCGGTCCCCGATCCGACACTATGTTCCTCGGAACACCATGTAAACTGAGAATACGGGCAATATACAACTCTGCATATGCAGCCACTGTATACTTTACCCTGACTCGGAGAAAGTGGGCGATCTTTGTGAGTCAATCAATGATAACCCAGACTGAATCATACCCTTTTGCTGTCCTGGGTAACCCCACGATGAAGTCCATACTAATATCCTCCCATTTCCATGTTGGTATAGGTAAAGATTGCAATGGGCCAGCAGTCTTCATATATATGGCCTTGACACGTCTGCAAGTGTCGCATCTCGCCACATAGCGTGCGAATTTCAATCTTCATCTTCGTCCACCAATATTGCTGCTTTAGATCATGATACATCTTAGTGCTTCCGGGATGAATAGAATAGCGACTAA
Organism: Zea luxurians; assembly: GCA_029449295.1. Classification (NCBI taxonomy): domain Eukaryota; kingdom Viridiplantae; phylum Streptophyta; class Magnoliopsida; order Poales; family Poaceae; genus Zea; species Zea luxurians. Next base: position 9,794,688 of record JAOPSE010000010.1, on the reverse strand, counting down.
GATGTGCTTCATCTAAAATTTGCTGGTGGATCTCATCATTCTTGGGCACAACTATGCGGTTGTTAAACCATACAATGCCTTGATTATCTTTTCTGAAGCAGTTGGCTTTACCGGCCTCCATTTTCTCATGAATGTGTTTCATACCCTCATCATTTCTTTATGCCTCAATTATCCTTTGTAGGAGGACTGACTCAAGCTTCAAGTGATTTGAAGTTCCATGTTGAATCATTCCCAGGTTCAACTTCTCCATTTCTTGGCATAACGTAATGTCAGAAGTCTTCACTGTAAGACAACGACAGGAAGCCTTGTGACTTAACGCATCTACCACTACATTAGCCTTGCCTGGGTGATAACTGAATTTCCAATTCATAATCTTTAATCAGCTCAAGCCATCTTCTCTGCCTCATATTCAGTTTTGACTGGGTAAAGATGTATTTTAAGCTTTTATGATCTGTATAAATATGACAGATATTCCCCAGCAGAAAATGACGCCATATTTTTAAGGGCATGAACCACAGCAGCTAATTCCAGGTCATGAGTTGGATAATGCTCCTCATGCCGGCATAACTGCCTTGAAGCGTATGCTATCACTCGGCCTTCTTGCATCAAGACACAACCCAAACCACTGCCTGATGCGTCACAATACACATCAAAAGGCTTTTCAATGTCCAGTTGAGCTAATACCGGAGCACTGGTTAATAACACCTTCAGCTGCTCGAAGGCTTCATTGCATCATGAAGACAAATTAAATTTAGTATCGTTCTTCAATAAACTTGTGATCGACTTCACAAGCTTGGAAAAATCTAGAATAAATTGGTGGTAATAAACAGCCAGTCCAAGAAAACTTCGGACTTGATGCACCGTGGTAGGTGGTTTCCATTCCAAAATATCCTTGACCTTGCTGGGATCCACCGCAATCCCCTTGGTAGATAGTACATGTCCCAAAAATTGGATCTCCTCCAGCCAAAACACGCATTTATTGAATTTAGCATATAATTGATGCTCCCTTAAGCACGTTAATATGATCCACAATTGCTGAGCATGCTCCTCTTCATTCTTGGAATATATCAAAATATCATCAATGAAGACCACCACAAATTTATCCAACTCGGGCATGAATACCGAGTTCATCAGATATGTGAAGTGAGCAGGAGCATTTGTTAATCCGAAAGACATAACCAGATAGTCAAATAATCCATACCAGCGTAGTGAATGCGATCTTGGGTATATCTTCGGGTCGGATACAGATCTGATGGTAGCCTGACCTGAGGTCAATCTTAGAAAATACCAAGCTCCAAGAAGCTGATCAAATAAGATGTCAATCTGGGGAAGAGGGTACTTATTCTTGATTGTGACCTCATTAAGGGGTCTGTAATCCACGCACATCCAAAGTGTTTGGTCCTTCTTCTTGACAAAGATGACTGGACAACCCCATGGCGACGAGCTTGGTCAGATGAATCCTTTTTCTAGTAGATCTTGTAATTGTGTCTTGAGTTCTGCCAACTCATTTGGAGGCATTCGGTACGACCTTCTAGAAATAGGAGCCGTACCGGGCTTCAACTCAATCACAAATTCTACATCTCTCTCTGGAGGTAGTCTAGGCAGATCTTCTGGAAAGACATCCAGGAATTCACATACTACCGGAATATCTTGGATCTCCGGTATGATGGCTTCATATACTCTTCCAAATGGTTTAGCTGTAGTAGCTACGGGAATGGACAAGAGAACCTCTTCTTGGTCATAGCTCAACCTGATGGTTCTCAGATCAGTGTTGAGGAAAGCTTTGTGTTGGGCTAACCAATTCATGCCCAAAATTACATCTATATCTTGGCCTTTTAGAACAATCATGTTTGTGGGAAAGTCCCGTTCAGCCAATGTTACGGGCACATGGAAAGGCACTTCTTTAGTGAATATTTGTCCCCTAGGCGAATGAATTATAAACCCTTCCTTTGATTCAATGTATGGAATGCAATATTTTTCCACAAACTTCTTGCTTATGAATGTATGTGAAGCACCAGAATCAAAGAGAATAACTACAGGGTGATTGGCCATGAGAAACGTACCCATCATGACCGGTTCTCCTTCCAGTGTGGTGGCCACTTGTGTATAATAGATTCGCCCAGTTTTCTTCATATTCTTGCCCACTGTATAATTCGCCGGGTTTCCCTTGCCTTGGGTGGAACTCCCAGAACTCTGCTGATTATTTGATCTGTTCTGCTTTGGATATGGGCAGTCCTTGATAAAATGCCTGGATTTCCCACAATTAAAGCAGCCTGTTGAGGAGCTTGGGAGGGTGGGGAAACGAGTACCAGGGGCACTCGACTGCGTGGTTGAAGTGGGGGCAGTGGTGGGGCGAATAAAAACAGGTTGTTTAAAGGGGTAAGAGGGTGGACGTGGTGAAGAACGGTTTTGATTAAAAGGTCGGATCACTAACCTTTGTCTCTTCTCAGGCCCCTGGTTGGACCTGTCACCTCCATAGCCCTTTGACTTTCCTAGGCCTGCATATTTGGCTTCAACTGCCAGTGTTGTGCTGACAGCCCTGCTATAAGAGAGGTCGAGGTAGGTGGCCATTTTCCGCTGCAGTCGGTCATTAAGGCCTCTCATAAAACAATTTTTCTACTTCAGGCCAGTATTGACCTAGTCAATGGCGTACTGGGACAAATGGTTGAACTTGTTGAGATACTGCATAACCATATCTCCTCCTTGCTTGAGCTTCATAAATTCTTCTTGCTTCATATGGAGCACTCCTTCTGGAATATAGTGCTCCTGAAATGCCAATTTAAATTCGTCCCAGGTGACATGATGGCCAGCCGACTGAACGACCACATAATTTCCCCACCAGGTGCTGGCAGGGCCTCTTAACTGCTGCGCCGCAAATAAGGGTTTCTGAGTCTCCGTGCATTGGAGGAGCCCAAACTTTTGCTCAATAACCCTGGATCCATTCGTCCACTTCAAGAGGATCTTCAGCCTTGACGAATAGTGGGGGATGTGTTTCCGAGAAATCCAAATATGAAGTTTCGTGGGGTCCTTGTGGATAAGCTCGCCTACCTTGCTGCTGATATTGCTGTCCCGCCATTTCTCGAAGGAAGTGGGTGTTATCAGCTGTTGCATTTACTAAGGCAGCAATAGCCTCAGCCAAGGTCGGGGGTACTAGTGGCGGATTAGGAGTAGTTTCCCTCCCATGGGAGGTTCCCGCACTATCCTGTCCACGAGTCCTGGACGGCATCTGAGGCAAAGAACATTTGGAAAATATAATATGCCAAAACACACCATCATTTTACATTACTTAAAAGGTAATGATACAGACTCGAATTTACAACAAGACCACAGTACCTATTATACATTATCATATCTAAAACTACACTACTCTAGTTTCTTATCACTTTTGGTAGCTTCACTGTTGGGTGTAGGGGACCATTCATCAGCCAGATTCATTGAAGGAGGGGGCCTAAAAAGGTCAGTTCCCCACCAAGGGCTTCACCCGTTGCTCCAGAAGGTCTGGCTCCCATTCCGACAGGATCTGCAGGTACGTCAGGGTGCAGTCGTGAATACAATACATGAACTTCCTCATGTAGTGTATTACAGTACACATGCAAGTTGTCCATGGCTGTGCTAAGCTCTTCCACACGGGCTCGAGCTTTGGCCTCCTTGGCCCAAGCAAGTGAACGTGAGTTAACAGCCCAATCGAGTGTTAAATCTCGTTCAGCATGTTGGTCTTGCAGATGTCGGATGTCAGTTCTTAACTCGTTTATTCGCTGACCATCCTCGACCCACACATTGTTCCTATGACGGAGCTCCGTTCGAAGCTATTCTACCTGAGCTTCCATATCTCTGATGGGATCATTGCTACCACTACTACTGTCCTCATGCCTCGGAGCTAGTTGATGGCGAGGCACGCCAATCGGTTCGGTGGATTTGCGCGCGGTTTTCCTTGTGCGTGGCGGCATATCTCCATAAGGGGGAAAATCTTATTAGGATAGTTTTTAGTATGATGCATGCATAATTATAGAATCAACCTTAGTTGATTCACAACCTTCTATACATTGCACTCTACTATCTAGTCTTTAAAATAAGTACTTCAGAAGGTAGTTAGATAAGAAGGAAAGAAATTTTCTAGATAAGTCTTTGAAAATTCTTTTTTTTTGAAAATGCCTCACAACATCTACAGAGATGGGCTTCGCTCCGATACCAGCTGTGATGGAACCTCACAAGTCATTAGGCCCACCTATAGTTGTCCTTGTCCATCGAACCTTGGACAACCCTGCAGGTGCACCTGATCACTCGACAAGTTCGGTATCTGTATTCTTTACCTTGCCCAAGAGCGTTTCACCCGTCACGCAAATATTACAATACATCGGAGGTATGAGGATGCAGAAGCAATTACAATAACTTACTTTATTTTAAAGTAAGAGAGTAGTATTATTACATACCAGAGCAAATATAAGAGTGCTGGAGTATTATTACACACATGGGAGGCAAAAACCCCTCCCGAGTAATATTAAACAAAAGTTTTAACAGAGGACACCTCCTCCCGCGGATTCAGTCTTGATTTTCTTCTTTCGGTACCACCTTGGAACAAAAGCAACAAAAATTTGCTGCTTCCTCACCTAAAACAACATTGGGACAAAGCCCTGAGTATGAAGTGTACTTTCGCAAGTCTTACCCGTCAAAATAAAAGACTCAAGGATAGGCTGGCCTTTGGGAATCAAGGTATGGCTTATCAATAATCAAAGACTTTGTTTGCAGAAATGCTTACTAATAGTGGATCCTTAAAAGTCCAGTTTTATTAGCAAGTTTAGTCATTACCTGAGTTCTAGAGTTCTTTCTACCCTAGTTCAAGCACTTGACCTATACTAGCCAATTTCTTATCAACCCTTCTTATTCACTGGAATGCTACGTGTAGGGCAGTGACCAAGTCTTCATGTCCAAGAAGTAACGGTGATCCGAATTGATTAATACTCAGTTGAGGATCTCCAATCACACGACATATGTAGCACTTAACCCTTGCTTATGTCAACTCGCCACCGGGGTTCTTAAGACCAGATCAGGTTCACGCCAACTGAGAGCACAGATACACCACCGTCCAGCCTCTTGCCATGGAGGGTACATGCTACTCTCGCCATCTCTCCACTCCCATTGCATGTTATCTTATTCTAGTATTAGTCTGCCCGAGGCAAAGCTTACCCATGACGAGGCATGTGACCAGTTAAAGGGTCCTCGATCAGCAAGCCTACATCGAGAAGGTCCTTAATCGACTCAGACGGAGACACTACACCGAGACTTCCTTCTCGTGCAAGTCACCCGCCCGGTCTCAGCTTTATCATTTCAAACCCAAAGTTTGGTACCTAGAAGAGGTACATCTTTTCTGATGTTGAACCCATCACGGCCATGATGGATCCACCATCAAGTTTTATTTTTGAAGACATTCCACCCACTTGAATCATCATCTTTTGTCAAAACAAAACATTTTGTTTTTCTAGAGCAAACTGAGCATAAGAAAAACCTTTTTGTAAAACAGGGAATTAAGGAAAGGTAATCAAATTCTCAAGGAAGGAAATGCAGTAATTTGTTTAGCACACAACTCCTATCACCTAATGCATCAAGCAAGTGAGAAAGATTTTAAAATAGCAAGGAGGTGGCAAATGCACCGGGGCTTGCCTTGTGTGATAGGTGAGTCAAGCTCCGCTCCACAGATGTCAAAGTAAAAGCAGTTTCGTGCCTGAGGTTCTTCAAGTGGTGGTGTAGTCCTTGCTTCTTCAATTTCTATCTCTTCCTCGTTTTCTATATATAGCCATATATAAGTATGAATGCTCATGAGAATGCAAAGGTAATACAAGTATATTATCTACGGTCTTGAATATAACTTTCCTTCACGGATCTTCAGAAAACTAGGGTTGTTGGAGTCTATAGTGAAGTTCATAGGGCAGGGGTCTATGGTTTTGGGTTTTAGGTACCAAACATAGTCCAAATCATACCAAATTTTACCCAAGGCTTCTAAATAATATTTAAAGCTTATCTAAAAAGTTTGGTGATTTTTGGAATCATTAATTACTCTCTAAAATTCCAGAAGTATGGATTTTGGCTATTTTAAATACCCCATAATTTCCTATTTGGAATAAAAATCATACAACTATTTTTATTGAATACCATAGAAAATCAGGAGCCTAGAAAAATTGCTCTGGTATTTTTAGCATTTTCCTGGAATTTTCTATGGATTTTCTAAGTCCAGAAAAAAAAAGAAAAAGAGAAATTATAAACAGTACTGGGCCGAATCTAGCCTAAGTCGGCCCAAAAGCGAGGAGAACGCGCACCTGCGCGCGTTGCGGTGCTCATTTTGCGAGAGGCCCTCGGTTATTTGAAGAACTGATTAAAAGTCCCATGTACTATTAACACGGGTCACTGACATTTACACAGAGACCCCCAATGTTCGAAGTCTTCACAAGAGAAAGTCCACGACAGGGAGCGATGGAGAACCGAGCTCCGACGAGCCTACACTCACGCAACAACCAGTGCTCCCGTGCGGCAGATGCCAAATTGGACTCCTCCTAACCATTTCCCCTCACTTAATTTCTGGATTCGAGTTCTACATCACCCGGTTCACGGTGACAGCGCAAGGAACGGACCAACCGAAGTGTTCCCGATGTTCCAATGGATTCTAACTCAACTGGATGGGTCAAAGAGTATCAGGAGCATCCAAGGATACTGAAACGAGGACCAGAGGACATGAACGGACCTGAGACACGTTGGCCATGGCGAGGATTCTTTCACAGTGGCGGAAACTGATTTGGGGGAACTTTGAAATTGGCGCACTCTGGTGGGTAATCAGAGGCACGAGTTGCTGGATGAGGTGCTTAACTACTTAGCGGAGCCGTGGGTGTGCATAATTTATAGTGTGCTTGAGAGGTGGCTGGTGAATTGGACGGAGACACGCAGCGGCCGGAGAGGAGGAGGGGTACTGGTGCAAACGCTTAGTGGCTTTCACCGTGGCGGACTCACCGGCGATCACCGGTTATAGATTACCCGAGCCATTACGACGTGGTTACAAGCCTGAGACATGGCGCAACTATGGTGAACGACGCGGATTCCGGTGATGGCCATAAGGCCACGTCACCGGCGCAAGTGGTCGGGGAACAACGAGGCCACAGTAGTCCAAACTAATTCGTGGCGCGAACTTTTCACCGTCAAGCTCAATCCACTGGCCAGCGGCATGAATCATGATGGCCAGCGCTAATCCAGGCACGAAGATCGCCCGCGGCGAGGGGGCTGAACCCGCTGATATTTGAGTGCACTGTACCATCAGGAGCTTCTTCAGTCAGTCTGACAGACCATGTTTGGGGCGAATTTCCTCCTGATTTTGTATGGTGACTAGATCAATGCTCTGCAGCAAAGTTGTAGCCTAATAGACCAGCTTTACCTTTGTTATAGTGTGCACCCAAAAAAAGTCCCAGGTTCATACTCAAAATCGTGCTCTAAGTTCATCATATCTCACTGACACTGAAAGTTCAGACTTATGGTGACCTAACAGCCCGACTTTGGATCAAATTTTCTCAAAATTTCTCATGGCACCAAGGCATAACCCCTATAGCAAAGTTGTTCTCTTATAGTAGCTCTACAAACTTGATGTGTTGACCCTAGACAAATTCTTAATATTTTTGGATCTACAGAGCTCTAAAGTTAGCTCTATGCCACTGTTTTCAGACTTAACTATTGGAGCACTAGGGTGGCCCTTTTTGCAAATAAGCCCAAAACTCATGGTTTCTTTTGAAAATCTCCAAATATGTGAACTATATGACTTAAGGTACCCTAACTCCATGGTTTTTGCACTTAGGTCCAAAAGTGGGCAACATTTGCACATAACCCCCTAGGGTTTCTGTCCAGAGTTTTCCAGGGGTCTATTTAGGGGTTTTGGCACTTCTAGGGTTTGAATGCCACTTAAGTCCATTAATGGTGACATTTTATGATCATTACTAATAAGTTTTGAAGTTTTCTCTTATTCAGGCTTTCTTTACTCTTTTAAGCCCAGTTGAGGGTTAAGTACCCTACTCTAGGGTTTTACTCAGGACATGTCACATTAATACAACTTGTTTGAACTTTTTGCCTAGTGAATGCATTCTAGGTGTGACAAACACATGATATGTCAATGCTTATGATGTTATGCTCAAGTTTTAGTGGTAGTAACACCAGGGGTGTTACATTGGGGATGAGCTGACAGGTGGGGTCGACAGGACAAAGAGAGAAGCGAGCGTAGGGGCGAGAGGAACGGCGCCAACAGACCTGGCCCACGGGGCAGCGAGAGAGAGAGTGAGAGAGGGCGCGCTGGTTGGCACCGACAGGCGGGGCCCGCCTGTCAGGCACCGAGGCCGCGCGTGCGGGGTTGGGCTTAGTGGGCCAACTTGGGCTGAATTGGGTTTTCTATTTTCCAGGGAATTTCTAATTGCTTTTCTATTTATTTTCTCTAAGGTTTTCAATTCAAATTCAAATCAAGTTTCAAATTCAAACCAAATCAAACATGTGCAACAATTCAAAGAATATTTGGGGTTCAACATGATGCAACATTTCATGACTAATTAAGCTAACCCTATCCAAAAGAGGAAGAGAGAGAGAGAGAAAAACTAGGGAGAGATAGAAACTAGAGTGAGATAGAGAAGAGTAACACCTGAATTTGGATGATAATAAGAAAGAAATTTTATACACCCAAATTCATGGTGTTATAGACGTCGTCGTCCCGTCTTTCCTGCCTGTCACCCTTCGCCTTGGCACCTCGTGCGCTACAGTGGGGCCCATGATGGCAGTAGCCCACGTGGTGCTGAGAGTCAATGGTCTCGTCTTGGTAACGTGCTAGACACTCTGAATGGTGGACATTTGTCTCGCTAGGTTGCTCATTGGACATTTGTTTGGCGGGCCGTCCTCGGGTGACCATTTGGATCTTCCCTCCGAGCTGCTTGGCAGGCGGGCCGTTGTAAAGCCCAAAATATGTATAAGAAAAAAACATAACAAAGTAAATAAATAAATATGTTTATAAGTGGGTGTTTTGGGATTATGGAACCTTTGGAAGTTAATTGGTTTTCTCTTCTTTGTGCATACTTGATTAATGGAATTATATTGGTTACATAACAAATAAATAAATATAGAAATATGCACATCATGCTGGAGTTCTCGTATGTTTGCGTTTGTACTCAATTTTTGAGATAAGTTAAGTTTGAAAGGTAGAATTTATAGCTCCCAAAATCATATTTTAAAAACTAATAAAAAGTTATGCAAAGATTTCTTTTAAATTAAATACCATACTCATATTATTCTTGAAGCTAACATCTCCTAAAACAAATATAGTTTCTAATCATAAAAGATTTAATAAAAGTACCCCTACATTAATTTAGTCATCCCTCTGCTGAAAAAAATACATTTATAATTATTCCCAAAAGAATTTTATAAACTAGAGATTTAATTCTTAAAATGCCTATTCTCTATTTTAGCGTGTATGAATTTCATATTTAAAAGCATTTATTTAAATAGTATAATAAATAAAATTAATTAAATAAATCAAATTCATGCTGGAGTACTTTTGTTTGTGCATGAATCTTAGACCTAAATTCAAATTATAATTTGGATTTGAAATAGAAAAGGGAAGAACACAGAAAATAGAAAAGAATAAAACCCATCTTGGGTCGAATACGTTCTCTGGGCCATCTCTCTGCGGCCCAACTCGTGATATCCGCGCGTGCTCGGGTATGACATGTGGGACTCGCGCGGTCAGTCAGCTTGTGCTGTGCAAGCTTGGTCGCCGAACTGTCGGCCCGCGTTGTCATTCTCACCTGCGCTCCGACACTAACCGCTGGGGCCACCTTGATAGCTCGTTCTTCCTCCCTGAAATGAAATCACGTGTGCTCGGCAACAGACTCATCCAGGATGCTCGGATTCAGTGGTAACTACCCGAATCCGCCAAGTTAGGGATGATGGGGTCTCTTGTGGAGAGTTCGTCGCGTTTTTGTGATCTGGTTAATCCTAGCGTGGCGGTCGTCTCCTTTGAGTTCGGATCCAGGTTAGCTCGGGCCTCGGGGTTGTTGTGAACCACCGTTAGGGTTCACGGGATCCTGATCCGGCTCGATGTCCAACCGGCCCGCTATAAATTGGGAGCCCCACGACCACCTTGACCCTCCAATCGATGTCAGAAAGTCTCCTCATGGCCGTAGTGGCGGATTTGGTGCTCACCGGATGTGGAGCTTGCGGCATGGCCGCCATCCCGCGTGCTCCAATACCTGCGTGGCCGCGCTATGCTTGGAGAACGACCGGCGAGTGCCGCGCTCACCTGCGTCCCGTGCCCCGGGGGACGGTTGGGGCAGGCGGCCTCGGTGTGCGCTCAATTTCTCACTGGAGGCCGACCATGCCGCCATGCACCGATGCGAGGGCTTTGCGCTGCACAAATCACAGTAAGAAGACAATCACTATGATCGCCAAGTCGTACACACCATGTAGCACTCCTTGGATTTTTGTCTATAGTGTTGGGGTGTCGAGGCATTGCTTTGAGGGCCGTGGCCGCCGCCATGGTGGACGCGCGCCGTTGTGTTTGGTAGCTAGAAGGAAGAAGATGGGTGGACCATTGATTCGGCGATGGATGGATGAGATCGCGCCATCCCATACCCCCTTCATGTGTCACAATCCGACCGTTGGAACTGATCGGATGTACGGGATCCTCTCTCGGCTATTTAAATCCTAGGCGTTGGTCACTGATCGAACGACACACAATGCGTACTAGTTTGTCGTAGCCGGCTTTTAATCTGGGCCGTCCGGTTTCTATCCTGCGGCCAGGGATCCACCATACCCCTTCGTCGTAGGTGTTTTACAAAAGAGACCCTGAGAAATATAAGAATCAACCCGTCGTCCACCATAACGTCTCATTGAGTCTTAGGAAATTTACGTGTTAGCCCCTAGTTATTCTCTGAAAACTAGAAAATCAGGGGAAATGAAATAGAAATTGAATTTTTATGCAAGAAAAATAATTACTAGAACTTGTATATTTCCTAGAAAATTCATGTGAAGTCCAAATTGACCCATTCCACCATACCCCTTCGCCGCCGTCACCGCTGCCGTCACCGTCGCCTCCGTCGTTGTCGCCGTCACCCGCCATCGCCGTCGCCGCCGCCCGCCTCGGACAAGTCCAAGGAGTTCTCCTCGTCCGAGGAGTACTCCGAACCATCCGAGCCCTCGAGCCCGGCGCGCTCGATAGCCCGAATGTAGGTCCACACCTCTGCGGCGATCCCCTGGGAGTCGTCTGAGTCATGAGACGACGCTGGGGGAGAGGCAGGGACCGGAGAGCCCTCTGACTCGGAGGAGAACTCCTCCCCGAGTACTCCGAGTCACCGAAGTCCTCCGAGGGAGGTGTCGGCTCATGTTTCCGCTTATCACCAGAGTGATGCGAAGAACTGCCACCCTTCTTGCTCTTACCCATGGTGGAGTAGAAGGGAAGTGGAGAGAATAAGCAACGAGCAGCAGTAAGAGATGTGAAGACGCCGGAGAAGCAAGAACACTATTTATAGAAGGAGAAGGCAACCACTCACCTCCTACCATGGCCACTGAACAGTCGCAAAAATTCAATATGCAATTCAAACTGTCTGGAAACACGTCAAGCGGCTGACGCCGTTCCACGTAACACGACACCCATTGGGACTCCAGTCAACTGCTCGGGTGATATGATTACACCCGCAGTCACGTCAAGTTACTACTCAGAAGCAGTTTGCTAAACGCTCAGCGCACCAAGCCGTCCCTTGCCTACACCCATTGGGGGGACATCCAGGAATTTTTAGTAGATTTTCCCAAGCAGTAACATCCATACAGTATATGCAATGAATACCTCAAGACAGAAGGAAGATATCAACAAGGATCAAAGGAAAGCCAAATATAGCTGATGAGGTACAAGTCTAATCGACAGAAGCATTGAAGCACGAAGTGATAGGAAAACTAGCTAAAGGCCACCTATCGAACGTCCAATCAGTCGCAGATCAAATAAATTGCCAGATCTAGCAAGATATGGACAGATCTTGTGCTCAATTCCAAAGACAAAAACGAATGCTGACCTCTAAAGCATAATGTTGATAATATAATGCTGATCTCTAAAGCATTATGTGGATTCCAATATGACAGTGAAGACCTTTGAGCGGATTATTTTCAAAAATCCACTCAAAGCTCGGGGGCTACACCATTGCACCTTCGGTGCACCCAATGAATCATCTACCCCGAGAAGCAGAATGCTAACCTCTAAAGCATATGGTGAACTAAGACAAGGTTGACTTCTGAAAAAGCACAAAGGGAAGATAAAAGTGATTCTTGAAGACTTAAAATGAAGATCTTCAAGTGGATCATTTACAAAAATCCACACGAAGCTCGGGGGCTACACCCATTGGGTGCACCTTCGGTGCACCCAATGAAATTCAAGTCCTAAAAAATCAAAATGTTGACCTCTAAGGCAGAACATCAAGTTTTGAAGAGCAATAACGGAAGAAGGCAGTAAAAGATCGTTTTACTGGATCACTCAGAGTTCAGGAGCAATGGCCCAGCGGACTTACTTTCGAATTATTCCTTATCAAAATTAAAAAAAACTGCAAGCTGGACCTTGGATCTTCGCGCCGATTATTTCAAAATCGACCCAAAGATCAGGGGCTTGTGGGGGACAGATATCCCCCGGGTCCACTGGACGGGTAAAAGACCTCACGAAAGGCCCGTGGGCCCAATAATTCGCGAGATCATCATTTCGTGGGCCTGGGAAAGAACGCCTAGTGAAGTGATCGACACAGGATCAGACCGGCGCAAGCCTGGATGGCCCGACGAAATTGGGCAGTAATCACAACAGTGACCCGACCTCCCCGTGCAGGAGCCCGGTACATCGGAACCGAACAAGGAAGAGTCAGCTGAATTATAGGAAGATAGACTCAGTCAGTTCATTATTACTTAGGTTCACGTTGTTATCGTATCCACATGTAATACCCCACGGTCGAGTATATAAGGCCTAGGGGGCACCCCTTCAAAGGGGATCGACTTCATTACTTAGCCATCCACCTCGGCTCTCTGCGTTTCCAACGCCAGAGAACCTCCTTATAACCCACCGCATAGAGTGCTCACACCAGGACGTAGGGTATTTTCATCTCAAAGCGGCCCAAACCTATACACACCCGTCCACTAACTCTCGTGTGTCCAGCACGAACCATCGAGCTACAGTCGGTAACACCGTCCTACTCCAAAAAGCACCTTGAGGGGCAACCCCGGGTGCGCGGTCGGACCCAAAACACCAACAGCTGGCGCGCCAGGTAGGGGGTGTGTCATCGATCCAAGCTAGCTCAATGGCCGTCACCTTTCAACACAAGATCATCCTCCGTCCTGGGTCAGTGTTCTGCTTTGGAACTATCTCATCTGTAGCGGATGAGGAGAGAATTCTGCATCGCATCGCGGATCCACCGGGGAGAAAATCTTCCTCAAAAATCTCCGAGAAAACCGGAGCGAAGCAGGGAAAAGCGCCACCTCCAGCGCTCCGAGAAAGATCACCTTCAACAAGCCAGGAGCCGAGGGTCCGTCTACCCGGAGAACTCCGCTGTCCACCTCTCCGACGGAAAAAATGGAAACAGATCACAAGGAAAAAGGAAGCAAATGAGGCAAAGGATCGTCAAGCTACTCTTTCTGTGCCTCCGTCCTCAAAGGAGGACAGAAAGAAGATCGTCGCGACAGCTGCTCCATTCTACCCCAATGTCCTCTTCATCGGGGGAAGAGTGGAATCGAATCCTATCTGCGACGATGAACCAACTGCACCAGGAGAAGAACCTCTTCATTGGGAGTCTCGCCAGCGGAGGAACTGACACTGAAATATTCGGCGACATCACGAGGCCGGAGAAAGGGATCCGGCACAGCCTGTATCACAAGATGAGGTCTCAGAAGTAGGAGAAACTCCGGAAGAACGGGTCCTCAGAGAAAGAAGGAACTCTCGACGACGTGACCGTCGGCAAGCTCAAGAACAGGCTGAGCAGGAAACAAGGCAACTCCAAGAGAATCCACTCTTTGGACGCAACCTGAACCCCGACTTCGCCCGAGCCATGAACACAGCCGAGTGAAGTCAGTGGAGTGTTGGCTCGGATAGCTGATGGCCTCCCTTGGACTCCCGACGCCGAGGGCTATCGGCGGCTGTTCACTCAAGCAGCCAATCACCTTCTGCCCCTCGCTCATCCGCCGAACGATCTACGACACGCCATCAACAGTTGGTGAGACGCACGGAGCTCCATCAACGCTTCGCACGAACGACGACACAAGAACGAGATCCGTCGCCGGGAAGAGTACGACCAGGACCACGACATCCCGGCACGGAGTCAGGCCACCAGGACCGAGTCAGCCACGGCTTCGACTGGTGGAACCACCCGGGAACGGTCGAGGCACCACGACAACAACTCCCCTCCCCGGGAAAGACATCATCACCGACGACAAGCAGTGGAGTATCGGCGCTTACTCCATGCCTTCAGGGCCATTCAATGGCCCCCTAACTTCAAGGTCTCCAACATCGACAAATATGAACCTGAGCAGGATCTAGGAGGCTGGCTGGCCGCCTATACCACTGCTGCCCGAGCCGCTGGGGCAACCGAGGACGTGATGACCGCGTACTTGCCTATCGTCCTTAGGCAAGACGCGCTGCAATGGCTGCGACACCTACCCCAACACTGCATCGACGACTGCAGCGACTTCAGTCGGCGCTTCATCGCCAACTTCCAATCTCTCTCCGACAAACCAGCGCAACCATGGGACTTCAAATCCGTCAAGCGCTGGGGGGACGAAACTCTCCTGTCGTACCTCAAAAGATTCCAGACCATGAGAAATCGTATCCCCGAGGTTGCGGAGGCAGCAGTGATCGAGGACTTCTACCGGGGATCCAATGACTCGGCCTTCGTCCGAGCCATACTACAAAAGGCGCCGACCACTTCGGAGCAGCTATTCCGGGAAGTCGACCTCTACATCACCGCCGATGAGCGAGCTCTAGACCTCATCAGAGGAACAAAGCCCGCACCGGCAGCACCGCGATGTGACGCGAACCAGTAGCCCGACAAACGCTGGGAGAAGAGGCCTCGCGAAGAGGTCCACGCTGCCGGACCGCCCGCCTCTCACGCCCGAGGAGGACCTCGCAGAGGCGAACGCACGCTGGACGACATCCTCGACGCCCAATGCCCGTACCACAAGGACATGCGCCACACTCTCCGGAACTGCAGAGACTTCAAGCATTCCGTGGGGAACGGCCGACCCTTCCAACCTCTACCTCCTCCCCCACCGCGAGGGGGGCCAGGAGAACCGTGACAACCCCTAGCAGCAGGAGGAGGGAGGAGGTGGAGCCTTCCCATGCATCGACAGGGAAGTCAACGTCATCTTCGGCGGACACGGGTCGCAAGAAAGCAAGAGACAACAAAAACTCAACGATCGTCAGATACTGGTGGCGGCTACCGGTCCTCCCGCCCCGTACCGATGGTCTGAGCATCCGATCACCTTCACCCGGGCAGATCAGTGGCTCAACTTCGACCACCCAGGCAAGTACCTGCTTATCATCGATCCGGTGATCCGAGAGAGCAGGGTAAAGAAGGTGTTAGTGGACGGGGGAAGCAGCATCAACGTCACCTTCCCCCGGACGCTCCAAGGCTTGGGAGTTCCCCTCAAAGAACTCCATGAATCGGACACACCCTTCTTCGGCATCGTGCCGACTGAAGGAGAATACCCGCTAGGCCACATCTACATGTCGGTCACCTTTAGAACTTCGGAGAACTACAGGACCGAGTTCCTAAGGTTCGAGGTGGCAAATTTCGACTACGGATACAACGCCATCATCGGGAGGCCTGGATTGGCAAAGTTCATGGCCATTCCACATTATACATACATGATATTGAAGATGCCAGGACCACAAAGGATCATAACTATGTGCGCCGACTTCCAAGGCGCTGCAGAATGTTTCCGAGTGGCCATTCAGGCGGCCCTCACCACCAAGCCATCGGCGACTTCTTCTGCGCGGGCGAACTCAAAGCCTGAGGAAGACCTCGCGGTACCCGCGAACGAAGCTCAAGCCGTGACCTCTATATGGCCGACTGAAGAAACCAAGAGAATCAATCTTGGGTTCGCCAACGAGCGCAAGACTGCTATCATCAGTTCCAGCCTAGATGACAAATAGGAAGGCACGCTCGTCCAGTTTCTGCAAGATAACCGAGATGTATTCGCATGGCGACCTGCGGATATGCCGGGAGTCCCGAGATAACTGGCCGAGCACAAATTGAAAGTCTACCCCCAGGCGAGGCCGATCCGACAAAAATTACGATGCTTCACGCCCGACAAGAGAGAAGCCATCTGTGCTGAGCTGGCTCGCTTGGTCGCGGCCAGAATTCATTAGAGAGGTGTTGCATCCTAAGTGGTTAGCTAATCCTGTTCTTGTACTCAAAAAGAATAAGGTGGATTGGCGCATGTGCGTCGACTATACGGATCTCAACAAACACTGTCCGAAGGATCCCTTCGGACTTCCTAGGATCGACCAGGTGGTGGACTCGACCGCCGAGTGTTCTATGTTGTCTTTCTTGGATTGCTACTCCGAGTATCATCAGATTAGCTTGGCGAAAGAGGACGAGGAAAAAAACAGCATTCATCACCCTGTTCGGAGCTTTCTGCTATACCTCCATGCTGTTCAGAGTGACTTATCAGAGAGCTATCCAGACATGCTTAGCCGACCACTGGGGCAAGCGTGTGGAAGCTTATGTGGATGATGTGGTGATCAAGACGGAGAATTCAGAAAACTTCATTGAAGATTTATAGCTGGTCTTCAACAGTCTACGGCAATACTGATGGAAGCTTAATCCCGAAAATATGTCTTCGGAGTGCTAGCAGGAAAGTTGCTCGGGTTTATTGTTAGCCACCGGGGAATTGAAGCAAAATCTAGAAAAGATCGAGGCTATCATGAGGATGGAAGCACCACGATCACAAAAGAAAGTACAAAGACTTACCGGATGTATGGCAGCTCTAAGCAGATTCATATCAAGGCTGGGAGAAAAGGGCTTACCATTCTATAAGTTGCTCAAGAAGGTAGACAAATTCCAGTGGACTTCAGAAGCACTAAGAAGCTTTAGATGCGCTGAAAAAATTCTTGACAACACCGCCAGTGCTAAAACCGCCCGCGCCGAGCCACGCCAACTCAACCAGCTGAAGATCTACTATTATACATCTCTTGCACGACTCACGTGGTGAGCATCGTGTTGGTAGTCGAGCGAGCTGAAGAGGGACATGCGTACCTAGTACAGCATCCTGTCTATTTCATTAGTGAAGTTCTGGGTCCTTCGAAGAAAAAATACCCTCAAGTTCAGAAGTTATTATATGCAGTACTTCTAACTGCACACAAGCTCCGTCACTACTTCGACGACCACAAAGTCACAGTAGTCACTGGATTTCCGATAGGGGATATTCTCCACAATAAAGAAGCCATCGAAAGAATAGCCAAGTGGGCCTATGAACTGGGAATCTCATGACATTGAATTTCGACCTCGCACTGCCATCAAAACTCAAGCACTGGTTGACTTCGTGTCAGAGTGGACTGAACAACAAGTACCAGATAACCCGGAAACCGCAGAAGTATGGCGAATGTATTTCGACGACTCGTTGAAACTGCAGGGAGCAGGCGTAGGGATCCTCTTTATTGCACCTGGAGGTGAACAACTCAAATATGCTCTTCAAATGTTATTTCCAGCATCCAACAATGCAGCAGAATACGAAGCTCTAATTCATGGACTGAACATTGCCATATCACTAGGGTATCAAGAGACTAATGGTATATGGAGATTCTCTGGTGGTCATAAGTCAGATAAACAAAGAATGGGATTGCTCGAATGATTCCATGGGAAAATACTAGCACTGCTGTCCGGAAACTAGAAGACAAATTTGAAGGTTTGGAATTTCATCATGTGGAGAGAGATCGCAACACGGCAGCTGATATATTGTCCAAGCTAGGATCCAGTCGGATTCAGGTCCCACCAGGAGTTTTTATTCAAGAAATACTGCATCCGAGCATATTCACTAGATCGAGCAGATGAATGCAGTGCTCTGAGCCAACCGGAGTCAAATTCTGATGATTGGAGGAAGCCGATCATCAAGTACATAAAAAATGAGGAGGAACCAGATGACAAAAATGCAGCAGAATGAGTTGCAAGGCAGTCAACTCATTATACTCTCATTGGGGAAACACTATACAGAAGGGGCGCATCAGGAGTCCTCATGAAATGCATTCTCTCAGCCACCGGAAAGCAACTGCTAGAAGAGGTTCATGTTGGGCAATGCGGGATACACGCAGCATCCAGGACCCTGGTTGGGAAGGTCTTCAGGTCAGGTTTCTACTGGCCAACAGCAAAGAGTGATGCAGCCGAGTTAGTCCAGAGGTGCGAAGCCTGCCAGTACTTGTCAAAACAGCAACAGCTACCAGCATAGCAACTGCAAACCATACCCATAACTTGGTCGTTCGCATGCTGGGGATTGGATATGATTGGACCTTTCAAGAAAGCTCAAGGAGGATACACTCATGTACTGGTTGCTATCGACAAATTCACTAAATGGATAGAGTTCAAACCCATTGCTTCTCTAACTTCAGCCAAGGCAGTGGAATTCATACAAGACATAATATTCAGGTTTGGAATACCGAATAGCATCATAACCGACCTGGGATCCAATTTCACAAGCTCAGAGTTCTTCGATTTCTACGAGCAAAAGAGCATCCAGATCAAATATGCCTCGATGGCGCACCCAAGAGCCAACGAGCAGGTAGAAAGAGCCAACGGGATGATATTGGAAGCGCTCAGAAAGAAAAGTCTTTGACAAGAATGAAAAGTTCACAGGAAAGTGAATCAAAGAGCTGCCGTATGTTGTTTGGAGCCTGAGAACTCAACTTAGTCGAGCCTTGCATGGAAACACACCTTTCTTTATGGTCTATGGTTCGGAAGCAGTGCTACCTGCTGATCTCAAGTTTGGGGCACCAAGGTTAATCTTCGAAAACATAGCAGAAGCTGAAGCTACTAGACTGGAGGATGTCGATATACTAGAAGAAGAACGATTGAATACGGTGATTTAGTCAGCCCGATATCAGCAAACTCTGAGGCGCTATCATGACAAGGCCATACGGAATCGATCCTTTGCAGTGGGAGACCTCGTCCTTCGCCGAATTCTAACGGGGGAGGGACGACACAAACTGTCGCCACTATGGGAAGGACCGTTCATAGTAGCAGAAGTCACTCGGCCTGGATCGTATCGACTTACTCAAATGGATGGCACGGAAATTGGGAACTCATGGAACATAGAACATCTCAGGAAGTTTTACCCCTAGCTATATCTCAAAAGCTATTCGGACGACAATGTACTCTGTAAACTAGGAAATATATCATCAATAAAAAGACTTCAAAGGCACTCAAATTGTTCGTTGTCAACCTGCATGCTTACTTAACTCGGGGTGACCACTATACCCTACTAACGGAGCAATCGGTTTAAGTCGGCAACGGCTTAAGGCGGTGCAACATGCTCACGCTTACTTAACTCGGGGTGACCACTATACCCTACTATCGGGGCAATCAGCTTAAGTCGACAATGACTTAAGGCAGTGCGACATGCTCACGCTTACTTAACTCAGGGGTGACCACTATACCCTACTAATGGAGCAATCGGTTTAAGTTAGCAACGGCTTAAGGCGGTGCAACATGCTCACGCTTACTTAACTCGGGGTGACCACTATACCCTACTATCGGGGCAATCAGCTTAAGTCGACAATGACTTAAGGACGGTGCGACATGCTCATGCTTACTTAACTCGGGGTGACCATTATACCTTACTAACGGAGCAATCGGCTTAAGTCGGCAATGACTTAAGGCGGTGCGACATGCTCACGCTTACTTAACTCGGGGTGACCACTATACCCTACTAACAGAGCAGTCGGTTTAAGTCAGTAATGACTTAAATCGGCACAATACACTCGCGTCCACCTTATCCAACACGAGCACGTTTGCAATTACTCATCTTAGGGCAACCTCTATGCCCCGCGAAATACGAAAAAAATTTCAAAACCATCATACTGCATCTACTTATGCGGTGTTAGATACGGTTGTATTCTAACAACGGAAAAACAATAACGGCATTCAGTACTAAAAAATGTTTTCCGACGGAATATCCGAGCACACTAACCACGTATACAAAACATTCAGTGTTTTTATTTGGTAATGTTCTTCTCAAGAGCAACCGACGAAGAAGGGCGACTTGAAGAATCCGGAGCGGCATTCACGTCAGCCACTATGTCGTCAGGAACAACCACGCCGGCCTCCTCATCAGGATCCGCCCCGCGCGAATAGCTTTGTCCATAGCTTTGTCGCGCTGAGCCCTCAGAGTAGCAGAAGTCTCTTCAGCAGTTTTGACAGCCAACCGAGCAGTTTCTAGCTCCTGGACGACCGATTTCTTGGAAGCACGCAGATCCTTGATGATAGTATCCTTGTTCGACACCAATTGCCATGAGGCAAATCATATCATTCAAGGACTCTTGCAGTTTATAACGATGATTATCCAAATCTTCCATGGTGAAGCGATGACTCCTCTCCAAGATGGTCAACGAGTTGCTGGCGTCGCGATATAGCTTGTCAGGGTTGTCACGAGAAGTGGCAAGAGCACATTTTTCCTCCTGCAGACAACGAATCAGTTTCTCCAACGTCAAGCAAGCACTAAGAACACAGCAGACAAAGCCAAGTAAAACTTAATTCACTGGTCACCTTTTCAGAGTCAAGTTGAGCATGGAGACTGGAGATCAGCGTGTTAGCATCATTCAGAGAAGCAGAAACCTAAGCCAATTCCAGTCTGACCTTGAGAATATTTTTCTTCAAGATCAGAGTACCGTCGAGCCATATCTGTCAAGAAATAGTCAAGCAAGGGTGTTCAGCTAAAAAGCAGATTAATCAAGTAGCCAAAGAAGAAACAAAGGGCACTAACCAGCATTTCCCATCTCCAAATCAGATACCCGACACTGAAGCAGCACTGGATTCCAATGCATCAGGGACAGAGCCCTTTCCGGGACAGAAGCACTCTGCGCCTTCAGCTGACCAGCCATTTCATCAACCAATGTCCTGACGACAAAAATAGATAAGTGTAAATAACAATATCACACCCGGGATATAGCCAGATCAGGAAAGACCAAACTACCTGGAGGTTGGAGAAGAACGAAGGAACTCCCAAGTCGTGGGAAGTCAAGTGATGGCTCGATGAAGGATCACCAGCCAGAACAACTCGCAATGCATCAGTGGGGACCAAGTCAGCATCATCAGCAGAAATCAAAACTCTGTCATCAGGAGCGTCCGGCCTCTAAGGCGACTCCCTGACCTAAAGCTTGAGCTACTGCCAGGCAACCAGAATGCGGAGGAGAAGACCCTACGTGAACAACCATGGAAGTATGAGAGGGAGAATCAACTCGGACACCCTCGGGGGCTGGGTCATAGCTCGCGCTACCAATCTGAGCCGGATCATCCCCGGCAAAACCCTCGGGGGCTGGGTAAGCGCTAGCGCCATCCTTGAGGGCTGAATCCTCTATAACAGCCACCTCTAAGGCTGAAGGACCTTCAACCACTTCCATGGGAGCAGGGCAATCCAGACCAGCCTCCTGACCCTTAAGACCGCAATCCAAGGTCGATGAGGCACGGGACGCCGCATGGGATAACTCCGAACCCGACATTAGGCACACCAGCGCAAACTTCCATCATTCCACCATCTGCCGGCTCTGACAATAGATCTTCTGGGACCATGTCTTCAAGAGTCTGATCAAAGTTTGCCAGAGACAATTCTTGCAGACCAACGAGGGCAGACAAAGCTGGAGAAGGAACACCACTACTTTCCCCGCTAGCTATGTAGCGCCGGCTATTCTTCCGAACAGAGGGATTTCATCCTCCTCTTCCTCATCTTCATCAACAATGCGGACAGTACACCCATTGGGGTCAGCCTTGGCCGGATCACACCCATTGGGGTCAGTATCATCTAGGTCACACCCATTGGGGTCAGCATCAGTCGGGTTACACCCATTGGGATTAGCATCAGTCAGATCACACCCATTGGGATCAGCTTCAGCAAAAACTAGCACCGGCACTTCCTCAGCAGCAGAAGCAGAAGGACCGGCATCCTGATCCAAGAATGACACTCGGCGAAGACGTCTCTTTTTCTTTTTCCTTCCCCTCAGCAGGAGAAGTTGGTTGAGCGGCTCAGCAAGGACGCTTCGGGCGAACACTGTCGGACCTCTGAATATCCAAAGCTTTGCCAGCCTCGGTGATGGTAGCTACAGCCAATGTCTCAGCAGGAGCTGCATCAGAGGAATCTTCAGCCAACATATCCAGCATGGCACTTATCTCTGCATCACTTGGATTCAAAGGTACCTCGAAATGAACCTGCCTCTCGTCGTCAGGGATTTCACCAAGTGAGGCGACCAAGCACTAACCTCTTCAGGAGAGGGTCGCACTCTAAGGCCCAAACCGCTATCACCAGCAGGAGGATTTGACACAAAACTGGTAAAGCCTTGGAAGGAGGCAGATTCCAGGCTGAGTATGCAACAGGAGCGCCGATGTTTGATACCTTGCCTCTGAGTATCATCTCGAGCCGGCTGACCAAATCCACAGCAGGAATTCTTCTGTTGGTAACCCGGGTCGAATCAGCGAGGCCTCGATACAGATAAGTCGGGTACGCCCTATCTTTTAGTGGCTGAATGTTCTTGAAAATGAAATTGGCGACCACAGCTTCTACAGTCAGACCCCTCTCTTTCAACAATCCAACCTCAGCAAGTAGAGCCCCTGCCTCAGCCACCTCTAGGTCTGTGGGGGATTCGGTCCAGCTCGGAGTGCGAACATCTGGCTGTCTCCCTATCGTGGGGGGAGGGAATTCCGTGATTCTCCACGATAAACCATTCCAGGCGCCATCCTTTGATGTTGTCCTTGAGTGGGATGTCGAGGTAGTCAGTCTTCCTCCCACGGCGCATCTCCAAACTCACGCCCCCCACAAGCTGGTGCTGCCCTCGGCCATCCCAGGTCGGCAGTGTTACAAGTACTTCCATAGGCCGAAGTGTGGCAGAATACCAAGGAAAGCTTTGCACAAGTGAACATAAATGGAAACTTGCAGAATGGAACTGGGATTCAGATGGGTCAGATTCAAGTGATAGAAATCAAGGAGACCGCGGAAGAAAGGAGAAATGGGAAGAGCAAGGCCACGGATGAGAAAAGGAACGTAAATGACGGATTCGTGGTGTCTTCTGTTGGAACAGTGACCCCACGGCAGATCCGCCAAGAACAGAGCTCCTTCGGAGGAAGAACTCCGATGGATACAAGATGGAAAAGTCGGATCAGAGATGACAGACATGTGGTTACCTGCGAAAGGCAACTGAACTGTTGGGATCGATAGGAGGAATGATGCGGCAGACGAATTCTGGGCTTTCCGCTTGGGCGCCATCACAACCTTGCTGGTGAACAGAGCGGAGGCAGTATGGCAAGAGAGCAGAGAAGGCCTGGATGCAGAAAAGCAAAACTAGGGCACAGAATGCAGAGGCATGCGATAGTGCAGTACATATGGGGTTTTTCCGGGCCAGACGCCATTTCTAAAAAGCGCCTAGTCATCACCCAGCTGTTATTTCTAAAAATGCTGGCAGTGCCATGTCATCACCCAGCTGTTATTTCTAAAACGCTGGCGTGCCATGTCATCACTCGGCCGTTATTTCCAAAACGGCCAACGCAGCCCAATTTAACTCAGCTGTTATTTCTAAAAACGCTGACGTTACTAGACTCCACTCGGCCACTATTTCCAAAGCGGCCAACGTGGCCCGTTATCACTCGGCTGTTACTTCTAAAACGCGACGTCGCCAGTAATCACTCGGCTGTTATTCCTAAAGCAGTGACGTGGCTCCAAAGGATTCAGGCTGTTACCTCTAAAACACCGACATCACTAGTAACCGCTCGGTTGTTACTTCTAAAACACCGACGTGGCCCGCTATCACTCGGCTGTTATTCCTAAAGAGGTAATGTGACCCCAAAGGACTCGACCGCTACCACTAAAGCCCTGACAACCGAAGAAGGCAGTCTAAAATGCAACTTGACGGTTCTAAGTTGCTACGCAAGCGTTACATCCAAAAACAACATCTGCAATAAGCATAAATACGGTCGACGATTGACAGAGAGGCAAAATGGTGCACACAGAATGGGGCGAAATCCTTCTTCATTATCAAAGGGGAGCATTACCAAACTTACAAATCAACTCATTATGAGCTGATATCCTCCCTACTACTACATCATATTTCACTACACTATACTACTAACTACTACTACCACTACACACAAACCCCCCTATGGCAATGCATCTGCAGGAACACAGTTTTTGCGTTGTAAGAAATTAGTAGCAATGCTTAATATGTGTTGCAAGCATCATACGTTAAGTTATTAAAGTAGTCACAACACTTAATATGTGTAGCTAGCACCATCCGTTATTTAAATAGGATGTGACAACACTTAAAATGCGTTGCTAGCGAAATGTATTGATTAACTGGGATGTGGCAACATTTAATATATGTTTCTAATATATTTAATATTATAACACAGAACAAACTTGGTACAGATAACTCCTGGACCTAAATTCTTCGTTACTTCAATTAAAACTCACAGGAAATCTTGACCTCTCGAGTCGTCTACGTCGTCAACAAGATCGTGACCGTCGATGCAGGTTGGACCGCCTTGCGTGGCCGTTCGGTCTCCTTTCTCTATGCAGTTCCAAACGACTCTCCCCACTTCTCTGTAGCGCAGCCGCGACTATGGCTTCTGCCAAAACCCTAGCCTGCTCCCTCACACGAGCCCTCTTCCGACCCGCTCCACGCTAACTCTTCTGAGCCCCACCACAACAGCGATGGCTTCGTCCCGGGCGCCGGAGACTCATTCCGCCATCGCACCCTACGACTCCGCAGCCAACAATCCGGCGGTGAGGACGGGGCTGGGGGACGGAAGCGCAAGACGCAGTGTGCTGAGGAGGAGCGACGCCTGGCTATCGCGCTCTCGGACTTCATGAAGAACTTCGCCGCCGAGATGGACCCGAGGTGCACGCACTAAACACATGCCTCCATATTTCGTGTCTGCTACAGTCGGGCCTCCCGCTCGACGATTGCTTCGAGGGCACGCACTCGCCCTCCCTGAGCTTGGTTTCATATTGAGTGCAGGATTAATAGATTCTCGCATTTGCTCTGTTTTCCTTGTCATGACATTTGCAGCGAGTGTCTGTGTGTTAAGGTTACTAGGATATGGGACTTCTATGATCCTGGAGATGATAAAAAACTTCTGCATTCTGATCTTGTACTGATCGATGAGGAGGTACAAACACATTTTCCTTCTATGCGTCAAACCCTGCT